>VZTO01026206.1:85189-158136 GCA_013400615.1 Syrrhaptes paradoxus | reverse complement strand
TGTCAGCCACTCCTCCCAGTTTCGTATCATCAACAAGCTTGCTGAGGGTGCACTCTATTCCCTCATCCAAGTCATTGATGAAAATATTGAATAGCACTGGTCCCAATACCGAACCCTGGGGGACTCCACTAGATACAAGCCTCCAACTAGACTCCATCCCATTCACTACAACTCTCTGGCTTCTTTTCTCCAGCCAGTTCACAATCCATCTCACTACCCGATCATCCAGATCACACTTCCTCAGTTAAAGGACTACTCCTGTGAATACGCCAGTGTTTTGTATCAGATCTTCTATTTTCTAGCCCTTTTTCCAGACTAAACCAACTCCTAAGGAAAAATATTGGACAGTGCTTATAAATACGGGGCAGGAAAGCGTAACATCTCATGGATGGTCATAAATGGCACCTCCAATGCAGTGGCTGCAGACCTTGTCTGGTCTTCTTCTCTAGGATCGTCAGGCATGTGAAAAACCCCACACTTATCCTCTTTTTCAGCTTCCTATGGGCTCCTGGACTCCCTCCTCTCAACACCCTTTGTGTCCTAAAGGCCTTTTTGCAAGGCTGCAAATGCTTCGGAGGGGTGTGTGAACAAGATTGTGCTGCTGGGACAAAGAACTCCCCTGTGGTTCCTGCAGAAAGCAGTGCCACATCTGCAGTCCCCTCGCAGCTGATGCAGGGGCTGATCGCTGTGGGGAGCTGTGCATTGTTAAGGACATTTTCCTGAGGCTTGGGTCTCTGGTTCTGCTCTAATTTGCCTCTCATCAGTCATCGGAGTGCATATCACCAGCGCAGTGTTTGCTGTTAAATGTGCTGAAGGTATTGGACATGTCTTTCAGCTAAAGACCCACCATTTGCCTAAGAAGATGTATCCACATTGCCGTAATTGTGGTGCTTCCAAACAAGAGGCAGCAGTGTTCACAAAGCAGTCAATGGGACTGCTGTAGCAGATAGATGTTGGGATAGTCCAAAACACTACAGCCAAGAACATCACATTGAATGAAGTTCTTACTGGTACCTGATTTCTCATAGAAAGGAGGCCTCTCTCACATAGAAATGACTGGCATGTCACCAAGGATTATGGCTTCAAATGAACAGCAGGTGAACTCTTAAGAAATAAAGATCACAGGCAATCTGCTCTCAGTTACACTCCATTGACGTCAGTGTGGTTGCCTAGGGTTAACTCAGGCAGAATTTAGTTTCTTGTTTTTAATGCATATAGGTGGAGCCCCCCAAAATGCTTTTCAGCATATGGTGCAGTGTCTAAAAATATCATTAGCTACTCCTGGGCTACACATGCTGCAAAGTTCTTCCTGCCACAGCAACAGAAAAAAGCTATCTCATCCAGAAAAAGCTCATGGAGATGTTTCACATGTTGCAGCACGCTGCGCATGGTTCAGTGAAATGAAAGCGGATAGGGTGCCCCTGGGACTTGTGTGTTGCACAGCTCCTGCAACTGGTTGTGGCAGCCTGCCATTGCTGGCAGGCCGCAGCAGCTCCATTTTGGGTGTTCTGTTCTACTGGCAGACACGCTATTGCATGGATGCAGGTACTTTTGAAACTTGAGTGTCTCTTCATAACACACCCACGTGTTGTAACATCTTGCAGACCCTGTTTTGCTCCAGAGAGATGCTGTGGCATTTCAGAGATGCCATAGTGACAGGTGGGAAAGGTATTTACAGGCCAATGAATACAAATCACTTAGGAAAGCTAATTTCTACACTGTGTACAGGGCCACAATCTTCCACTCAAAGCCAGTTGTGCTAGAAGCTGTATGTTTGAAACTGAACTTTTTTTTTTTGCTTGTGGCACACCTATAATCTCCTGCTTCTTGGCTTTTGCTCCTCCACACTCTAAAACAGTAATGAACAACAAATAATGACAGACAGAGATCTAAAACTGGACATTTTTCAATCTGATACAAGGCATCTCAGTACATAGATTTATTTCATTTTGCTTTTCCTTGGTTTTAGTTTTGATTGTTTTAAAGAGGTGCTGACAATAACAAAAATATTACTCACAGGAATTCTGGTATGAAATAGCCAGATTCTGTTTCACAGTGCCTGTATTCACACAGTAACTGCTAACATCACCATCATCAAGCTGAGGTTGAATTTACTTCTTGCTGAGAGTGGGATTTTAAAAGGTCAGTATTCTGGGATCAAAGTCAATGGAATGTATTATATCCCTAACACATTCCTGTCCTGAAGCACATCCTCATTTCTTCAAGAAGGATTTTTGTAGGGAGATGTTCTCCTCTGCACAGTCCTTGTGGCCTGGAAATCCACACCACATCCCTCCTTCCCCCACTTCCTTGTGGTTTTCAGACAGGGCTCTGCTCTAACTGTTTGTAAATGTAGGTTTTCTTTCTTGCTTGCTTGGTTGTGGTACCACGTGATGGAGAGCAGGTTTTGTGCATCGGCCACCACCCTGACCCTGCAGAGTGAAGTCTTCTGATGGCAGCCAGAGGATGAAGGACTGAAATCGGAGTCTGGGGAACAAGGGTGTGTTTGCCTGTAGCATCTCTGTTTGGAGAAACGTGGGCACCTCAGACTCCCACCAGCTCAGCGCAGTGGCAGCGTTATCCCTGCAGAGAGGAAAAGGTTATTGAAGGTGGGAGCTTCTCCCCTGTTACGGTGTGGGGCTCACTGCTGTGAGCACAATGGAATAGGGGGCAGGTTTTTCTGCACAGATAAAATAATTTCCTATTTTATGAAAAACCTGCATTCAGCTCACCTTCTGTGCTATATACACCAGTGCACAGTTAGCTAGCTGAATGACAGGGTATCTTCCTCTTTCATTACAGTATTTACACTATTTCACTATAGTAATTATAGCTCATAACACTACATAATTTGGCCCCACCACAAAACATAGGCCAGCAGATCAGATTGGCCTTAGTCAATACTAGCAGATCATGTGAGCTGAAAAAATTACAGGAAAGTTTATAGTAAGACAATAGCAAGAAATTGATGCAAATCTTAGATTTCCCAATACCCACAAAATCTCAAGAGAAGAAAAGATGACTGTTTTAGATTCAGGTATCAGAGCTCAGTAAGTGTTGAAATATTAGTAGGACATTGGAGATTTGTCCAGATGGCTGAGGGCAGAGGCCAGCTAAGTGTGCCTGAAACCCTGCAACTTAAACACAATAAGTGGGGCTTTGGGATGGGTCTGTGTTTCTTAGAGGACTTTAGAGAAAAAATTTCCTTCATTTTGACAATTAAAAAAACCCAACCCCCCCCCAAAAAAAAACCCAACAAGTGCAGGGTAACGAACAGCAGCAGCATAACTTATTCCCTCACATGTGACACTGAATACAGGATTTGCTATTACTGACACAAGCAACAATTCCTTATTGACCATGTGTGTAGCAGGTTGGGTTAAATCTCTTGGAGCTGGTGGTGGTAGCAGCTGCGTCCACTCATGATCACTGTAAAGAAGTGAGTTACAATGTGTAATAAAAGAGCTAAAATGGTGTTTACCTCCTCTCCAAATTCCAGCATGCATTGTCAGAGGTGCCCTTTCCACGCCATACACCCAGGAGTGCGTGCTGCATTTAAGTAGCGCTTGCAGCATGGGCAGGGTGGACTGGGAGGACTGGTGGGCCCATATGGCAATGACACCATAATTCATTGTTGTGTAGGAAGGCATATGTGCAGGCTCACATGGTCAGACGGATTTCACTGTCAAATGTTTTGTGAGAATGCCTGTATTTGGGAGGCCAGCAGCTTTGAGGTGGGAAGCAGCAAGACTGCACCAAGCACAGGGTTAGTGTGTGCAGGGACATGTACATGCATGCATCTCAGGGAAAGGCCACACAGTATACATCCTTCAGGGCTCTGTGATGGCTGGAAGAGGCTTCGAGCAGTGACACGGGAGCTTAGGGTTTGTAAACTACTTGTCTTTTGTATCTTTACTCATCTGTTACCTTGGCAGGATAGAGCTCACTCTTTTTCTGGCTTGATTGTTACGTATATGAATTGAGCTGAATCCTAGTCTCAGCTGAAACCAGGACAGTGACCTAGTAATTTTTAGTGATTCTTGTTGCTGCTGAAAAGCAAGTAAAAATAGCCTAGCCTATTGTATAAAGCTTCAGATCTGGTCTCATGCTTCAGAGACTACATCTGTGTTGCATTCAGAAGGGTGACTGCTAAAGCTGAAGACTAGTGGTCTCTGTATTTACTCAGGTAGGTTGCCAGCACGACATTGCATTAAAATGGACACCAGTCACCTGGGTTAGTGCTGACTTGGATATTTCTGTGTAAATCACCAGATGCTGGGTGACTGGGGCCATTGCCAAAGCAACTTCATTGGGTCCCTCTGCAGAAGGAGTTTGTTTGCTAGCTGGACGCTTTCTGCTGGAAATACCTGCCCTAGCCTGTCCACTTGGATGAACACCTGGCACTACCTTGGGAAATGACATCCCAGATGGTGATGTGGGGCAAAAGACAGTTTAAAAAGTATTCAGTGATCAAATCATGTTGCATTACTGTGTAAAACTGTCAGCCTCCAGCAGAGCACATGGATGAAGGAAGAAGAGATGAGGTGTACAAATAGAAGTTCCAGCATTGTCCTGTTCTGCAAACAGTGAAGGGCAAATTTTCCCTCCTCATGGTGGGGGGATGCCAAGCAATTCATTACCTGAAAGACAGTTATCTGAACTACTCAACAAACTCTCAAGAATTCTGACTTTCTTTGTGTTTATGCATTTACTAAAAAATATTGTATTTATCAAAATTCACTCTGCAAACAATTTGTGAACAGAAAAAAGGTAGCTAGATTAATGAGTGCTCTAGCACACCTTGTCTTTGTGCACTGAATTTCATGAACCAACTTCTGTGGAAAGAGTACACAAATCTTTTTGGGAACAGAGCTTTGCCTGCAACACCTCAAAGCCAGGGACTGCTTCTCATGATTACTTGTGTAGGCTGCTGGAACCTCATCTTGGCGGAGGCCTTGGGGCATGACTACAAATAACAACAGCTGTAAATAACAATCAGCTGTAAACTGTATGCATCTCAGCTTTGTTAGAAAAAAAAGCCCCAACACCCAACAAACAGCAAACCTGTAACTACTGGGAGTAAAAATGAAAGGAACATTTTGCTTTTATAAGGTAAGCCTGGAAAATGCTTGGAATCAAAGAAAATTTGGTGTCACTAGTACTTAATTTCCACTGATTTCACTCTATACAGAGGCATCTTTCCATAACGGACGCAGATGATCACTAGTTTCTCATATATTTAGTTTGTTAGCTGTATGGCATGTGTAGCTGGAGAACTAAATAACTCCACCTTGTGCACATGTATCGTCTCTACTCCCATTTATAATGTAAATTTACTTCCTTTCAGTTTTGAGCAGTGTAGCAGAGGAAAATGGGTTATGGGCCCACCAGTCTTCCCAGTCCACCCTGTCGACACTGCTAGCACTACCTGTAAAGCAGAGGAAATGAGAGGTTAGGAGTAGTTTGGTAATCCTAAAAATGCAAAGGCATTATTAATATTTAACAACCATCGCTGTTTAATACAAAGTCCTTGGAACACAACCTGGACAAGAATCCAGTGATGTAAAGGTCTTTGGTCAAGTCCCTCCATGGAGACAATTTTACCCTAAAAGACCAAGTTGCATTTCTATGGAGCAGATTAATTGGATGTGATTGGACTTAAACAAACCAAAAGAAATATTTTGAAGTTCAGCCATAAGTCAGGATTTCTCTGTTCCCTTGTAGGATTATTTTTGTTTCATTGTTGTCTTGTTGTTTTGCTTTGTTGTTGTTGCTAGCTCCAGAATTTCTGGAAGATCTTTAACTCAAGTTTGGTGAGTGCTTCTGCCCTTATTCATCTTCAGAGGAACACTTGTCTAGGGGTCTTTGCTCCTAATCAGCTGTTGCATGTCCCCAAAGTAACATTGCCATTATGATGCCATGCCAAACCATTGGGATTCACACATGCATAGGTTGGCCAGCTTTACTCCATTTGCTCCTCAGAGGAAACACTGCCGAACTATAGACATTCATTGCAGAAATGACTGTTACAAAGTGGTTGAAACCCAGAGGTTCAGCATGTAAAGGAAATTCCAGAGATCTCACAGTACCTTTTATGGTGATATGTTATGATTGCACATTCCCTTTCCTCAAACCATACCTTTTAGTGTAAAGCTCACATCCCGTCTGCTGATAACATGATGAAAAGTATCTGTAGTCCTGTTCCTAGGATATCATCATCAATTAGATTCTCCCCAGCCTGTTTATTCATCTTTTTCTCTTCTGCTCACACAGATGTTACCCCCACATCAGCCTTTCCACAGTGGTAAGACTGATTGCAAATACTCTTCATATAAATATTTATGCTGGAAAAACAGAGAGTACAAATGACATGCCATTTTTTGAAAAAGATTATGTGATGTAGACTGCTGTGCTTAGGATGGGGCATGACTGAGTTGTTCAGGAGACTGCCTCAGGTCTAATGCTCCTTTAAAGCTTCCTAGAAAATGAGCTCTGTTTTTCCTTCTTTCACTTTAGGCAGAGACCTGGTGAATAATAATGTCAGTACCCAGCAGTTGTATTTCCCTACAGAAAGCCTCTACCCATGCCCAAATCCCCTGGGCTACTATTGATGTTGAAATTAGATGCTCCTTTTCTCCCAGGGTATAAATGTCACTCCCATTGTGGATATTAACTTTTTTTGTGTCTCTTTCCGGGACAAGGCTCTGCTTTTTCAGTGTGCTGCAGCAGTTCTCAAACACCAATCATCTCCTTTGCAAAGAAGGACACTTTCAGCCCCCAGTGCCAACCTCCAGCAAATACATCTGTTAAGAAAAGAAATGCAGGGCAACAGGTGGCATATTGCAGCCAATCATGAAAGGTTATAATAAGACGGAGGGAGTGTGGGGGAGAGACAGAGGAGAAAAAATGAAAATGAGAGGGACAAAGCTGAAGGAAAATCCACTGGCAAGCATTTTTTCCACCACTACACTTCCATGGTGCTGAAATAAAGACCTGGTGACTTTGCAGCGCAGGGATAGGGTACAGCCCTGGAAATGCATTTGCCCATTGTACTCCTCTCTGTTTGCTTAGAAGGAATTCAGAAGGGATTTGCTTTCTCTTGTTTCATGAGCCCCACGCTTTCACACTGACCAAAGTGGATACGCCCCAGCTGGCCATGTCCATCACTGCTGCCGGGTGGGAGAATTCCTGATTATACTTAGAACCTGCAGACCCTGCTCCGTCATTAGCAGAGAAGCGCTGCTCGCACACCACTGTCCGAAATGCAGCCGGCTGGGAGATCCACACGCCTTGCCTGAAGGAGTCAGATGCCTCCTAGATCAAACATGAATGACCTGCTGAAGGTGCCCCTGGTGCACGTCCTCACTCTGTCAGCCTTCAGCTTGGCTACAATGCCCCCAAAAGGTTTGTTCAGAGGGGCTTTTGCCCTGTTCTGCTTCTGTCAGTTGCTGAAGGAGGTTTTACAAAGGGGAAGGAGTCTCTGGTAATGGTGGGGTGGGTGGTGCAGTAGCATTCCTGAGAAGGATGAAAATGTGCTGCTTTCAGTGGTCACATCACTGTTTTTGAAAGGATAGCAGTGAAAATAATCTCATATTTGTATCTGGGACTGAAGGTTCTTTGTCTGGGAAGAGCATGTAGTCCTGTTGTAATGGGCAGGGGAGACCTTTGGATTCAGCCTGAGTGGGATGGACATTTGTCATGTCAAAGGGAGCTTACAGATTTTAATGGCTGGTAGCACCCGCTGCTGCAGAGCTGAAGATTTGTGGTGTTCTGCATGCCTGTGTATGCTTATAAACATATAGATATCAAAGAAGAAGTAAATAGCTATAATGTATTTACAGAGCATACGTATATAAATACAAATATGCATGGTTTGTATTGCATATCACATAAAAGTTATTATATCTTCTTCCTCTGTTGTGTGCATGCATAGACACAGACACAGGCACACATACTGCTGCATGGTGATTGTCAGGAGCCATTCAAACTGTATCAGAAATGTTGCAGTTTCAGGAAAACAAAACAAAAAACTTCAAGGAGGATGCCGGTAGTCACCTGTTAGGCCACCATTGTTGGTCTTGAGGGCTGTGCTCTTACCATTGTTAGTCAGGTTGGCCTCAAAATGGAAAGAAAAAGAGGTCAATTTTTTATAAAAAACTTTTAAAATAAATGTGTTAATTTTTTCCTAAGGCAATAAAGTAAGTTGGTGAAGGATGGTCTTTTTGAAAGCTGTGGTAAGACAGGATTGGAGAGGCAAGAAAAGTGAAGAGGAAAGGGATTGGTTTTTTGCTGGTGGCACAGTGCAACGAAGAGATACAGATCCTTTCCTAAAACACCACAAGTAGCCGAATTGCCTTGTTCCCCAGGAAAGGCTGAAACTACAGCCCAGAAATGCCCTATAGAGGTTGTGCAGCATGAGCTGGAAACACGGTTGAGCAGTTTTTGACCAGAGGAGCTGCAGTATCTCTGGGCATCTGCAGTGCTGCAGGGCAGACTAGCTCTGTTATATGCTTTGTTTTGTTTGCCTGGCTTGTCTTGTTTCCAAAGTGGGAATCCAAAACCAAAGCCAAGCAACTTGGGAGCTTCTGATGGGCTGGGGATAGAAGGGGATTTGGCTTTCTCATGGCCCCATGACTGGCCTTGGGTCATTTTGCTATCTCGGAAACTACAGCTGACATCTAGAAAAATTGTACCTATGTGGCATTAGAGATATGTAAGTTAATGGATTTTTCAATGCTATTTAAAGACATGGGGCTACCTAAAAAATGTCAGAGAGACCCAATGGATGTGCACAGAAAGGTCTGAGGCCATTTCTATGATAAATATATCCACATGTTGTTTGGATTTAATTTTCCCATGTTAAAATCTAGTAATGAAGGCATCATAAGTGTTGATTGCTTTCCTGAGAGAACACAGGCTGACACCAACACCTGACCCTTTTGGATGGCTTTTAGAAGCAGGCACCGGCTCAGCCATTTTGGGGCTCCCTCTTCACCTCATGACAAAATGGCGGCGCGCTCCACCACCCACTATCCGCTGCAGACACACTGCGTGTTCCCTGGCCTCCTGCCCCTCTGCCCCCTCGCCCCAGCTGCAGGAGCGCTGCTTTCATCTCCCTGCTGGCCCAGCACTCGCTTTTAATATCAGAAAGGTAAAAAAAGAGCATACGAGAAAATGACACACTGCTGTTGCTCTTTGAGGATGTAGAATTTGGGGAGATGGCTATAAAATAAAAGATGCCCTTCTACTTTTTTTTTTACCATAGGTAAAGTATTGTTGGTTCGGACAGTATTTTCTATGAGTATGGGGCTTTATTCTGCCTAATTGTCGCGTGCTGGCTTTCAGGAGATGCCAGATCAGACCGCACATAGGCAATAAGGCTAAAGATAATTTTGTCATACATTGAATTAAAGAGATACCATGAAAGTACTTAACTGTTGCTAGTGAATTTATTTAATACATAAACTGTTGGTACAAATCTAACTTTGCTCTTCATGAGAATGGCCATGCTTATCATGACAACACAGTTATAAAACCCATTCCTTTGAATTTTAACTACTGTAAAAATTTACGTTTCTCAAGATTAAAAAAACATCCTTCCAGAGATCAAGGCATGTGGACAAAAGCAATAAAAACATGCTATATAAAATAAGGTTGTAAAACTCCATTTCAGATAGGCTTAATGCTATCAAAACCTAATAAACTCTGTCACGAAATAGCAATGTCCCATCTGAAGCAGGCAGGATAGCCATCAGTGGAGGTCATTGTCCTAAGACAACCTTCAGTAGAAGGGAAATTTATGCTTTATAAAAATTTTCCATTTGGTTTCACTGGCATTGGATTCGTCTGTGGTGGCATACAAATGATGACTTCTATCTGGCATGACCCAAAATGACCCTATAAATTGAAGCTTGATACAATTTGAATCTTAAACAATCAATCTGACACAGATGTTAATATAATCTTTACTGCTACCCTAGCTGTAGTTTTAAGATCTTTTTTATATGAAGTATAGTCATTACCAATTATGCAATCTGAAGTTTTAGAATCTAGAAATATTATTGAGGCAGATTCATTCTAATGACATTTCAAAAGCGTTAGGACTTTACATAAACCTGATAGTGGAAGACAATCCTTTCCTCCTCTAGCTTCCTTCCAGCTGAACTCCAATGACATTCTAATTTTCACTCCTATATAGACTGAAAGAGCACTAAGGTAAAGGCTTTCTATTACTCTCAGGCACTTAAATTGGAGTGTTTTGTATTTTGTATTTTCCCTTTTTTTTTTTTTTAAGGAGGGAGGGGTAAACTTAATGTAGTTTATTTTTTGTCTGTACTTAAATCTTATTGTACTGATGAGGGCCAGCAGATACAGTCCAGGAAGGATTGTCTTGTGAAAAGATATGCAGTGTGCCAGATACTCCTACAGTCAGTGAGGAGCAGGAAGTTTCCTGTATCCACTGCACATTTTCAAGGTGCTGTTTCAGGAACATGGTATGAAACTAGTTTATCTCAGCACAGCTGCTAATGACATCCAGTCAAACAAATATTGGATGTGTGTCCCTCACAGCCATGGATTAAAAGTAATTCAGGTGTCTTTGGAGGCAATGGCTGCAATGCATACCATGCACAGGGGAAGTGATTCACTAGACATATCCTTTGATCCCTTCCAGACGTGCTTCAAGTCTTTTACCAGGGTGAAAGAAAATGTTTCTAAAGATACATTCAAATAATGTATGATGACAGGTCTGTGATAATAAGCATCAGACACATCTATTAGACGTCTAACCCTGGTGCTACTTGGTTAGAACAGGTGAGAAAAAGAAAATGTGTGCTAGTCATGCCACAACTCTGGAAGACTTGAAGAGCCTTTACAAGCCTAGGTTTGAAAAGCATAGTGATATATAACAGGTTTGTTCTTTTAAAAAGAGAAAAGTAGTTGAGTGGAACAAATTTCGTATTAATGACACAGAAGCCCAAATCTCATGCATCATGTTAATAAGGAGGCACTATGCCCACTCCAGGGGCAGGTCAGCTAAGCTTTCATTTGTGTGCTGTTCCTTCCACTTCCATCCCACTACAATGCCATCCTTGTAGCAGGGGGACAGCCTTAACTCTGTCCTCACAGTATGCCACCTGGTGCCATGCACCTTAGGGGAGAGGAGGGTTAGAAACAAGGGACACACTGGGCTTGTTGGAGATGCCCCATGCTTGGGTCCCTCTGGTTTACACTCTCTGGAGAGAGCACGGTGAGAAATGCAAAACCTGCAGGAAACAACAGATGGATGCAGCTACAAATGCAGAGACCTGTGTTACAGCGAATGTGTGGAGGGTGTGCAAAGCACCTCTGCCCTGAGGAAAAATCTTTGGGGTGACCCTGCAGGGACACAGTTGCCTCCACCAAAGGGATTTGGCAACCTCTATCCAGGAGGCACTGGGAGGTTTTCTCATTTCCTCTTCCTTCTCACAGCTCCCTTCATCAGCACTCCTCTGGAAACTGTGGATGTGCTGGTAGAGGACGTCGCCAAGTTTGTCTGCATAGTGGAGTCGTACCCTGAGCCAGAGATTACATGGACACGCAACAGCATTCCCATCAGGTAGGGAGCAGCCCAAGCCCTCTCCAGCATCTCCTTCCAAACCCATCAGTGCTTTCCTTCGTGATAAAGGAAATATCTGAAAGCATCAAAATGGGTCTGTGGCAGGGAGGAGGGTGAATGGCTGTAATTATACAGGAGTCTGTATTCCTTAGGCAGTGACAGGAGCACCAGGGGGGTGCTAGTGGATTGACACACTTGACCTTAGAGACAGTTGCTTTTTGCTGCAAAGGAAATTTGCTCTCCAGCTTCAGAAAATGCAATCTGCTCTGTTGCTCAATTTACGCATTTACTAAGGAGGAGGATGCTTTCTAATATTTAAAAGGATTATTGCCAGACTTTTTGCCTGAGTGTCTGCAAGGTATTTGGAAACTTTGCATGGAAGGGGTCATATCATGCCATTCTTGTTTGCTGCTGGTGCTGGATCTGACCTTAGGAAACTTTTATGGTTGTCGTGTGTCATACACTCTCAGACATTAACCACAAGTCATCAAGGTGCTACTGAAGAAGGAAGACTTGGAAATAATGTTATGGAAATTGCTACCACTGCTTTAACTCTGCTGCTATAGACAGGTTCTTGCAAAGTAAACTGTACCTGATCTTCCAACTCTGAAATCACGTAACATCTGTCGCATGGCTTCCCATCAGTTTCTCATTCTGGTCACTCTTAGTGACTCCCTCTATAGGGGAAAATTACAGAACAATCCTTGTGTAACAGAGTTATGGCCCATTCTCCACAAGAGATGTCCATGTTAGGCAGATGGTCACCAGAAGCACGATTCCTGCTGTCGGGGCTAAGCATCCAAAGAGCCCTTGAACCATTGGCTTGGGAGACTCCAAATAAATCAGCAGCAGAAGCAGGCCTTACTGCTGGGAAGACCCTTTTAGAACAGGGGAAGAGCAGATTGCTATACATATGCATGCTGCCTTTCAGAAATCTTTTTTTCATTGCCTGCAACAGAACCTCATCAAAACCCCAGTTCTAAACCTCTGATCCCAGCCTTGTTGTAGGATGGAGGTCTGGATTTCCGTGGACGTTATTTCCAAATCAGGTTACCTTTCACCTGATTTCTTCCCCATCAGTGACACCATGCCTGAAAAGCAAAGCTGCGAGGGGAAGCCATTCATGCAAGACCATGGTGATTATATGCCTTTTCCTCTCCATGATCTTTAAAATTTCACTCTCTCTATGTTCTAAGTTCATATGAAAACTAGATCTTTTCTCACCCCAGTTCCCACTTCCAGAAGCCCAGCAGAACTTTCTAAAAGTCGTGACGCTCTCTCTGGGATACAGTGCGCATTTCATAACATTGACCAAAAAGGAAAGCACTGGTCAAAAAAGCTCTGCTGGTGAGGCCAGAGAACTCAAGTGCTTCTTCTTTTGCTGGGTCTTCTGAAGCAACATTAATAGCCACAACCGCTTTCTCAAAGTTGTGATGGCATTAAGAGTCAGTGCTGCCCAGTACAAAAGCTCAGACCAAAGACAGGGAGATACATAAGCTGAATATACTTCTGTTACTTTCCAAGAACACTGATGAAAATATTTGCACAATGGAAAAGGATCAGATTAATGGACTTTTTTTTTCTGAGAAAAAATAAGTGCCTCTGTGTGTGTATGTATCAAACTTCAAAGGGGCTTGTTACTGCAAGCAATAAATATCAGTTATTTTATTTACAAAATTTTCTTCGCTTGCCAAGCTCCCAGCACTCTGAAAAAAAGAGCTACACTAACCTTCGTAACAAAACAGCATGTAAACATTCAGCTTCAATGGGAACAGTGCCAGGACAGAAGCTCTTGTCAGAGCTATTCTTCTGGAAGCACCTTGGCTTTTGGCATCAAAACTTGTGCAGGTAGACCAGCCGTGCCCTGTGCTAAGTGAAATGGTTAGCTGCCCCATTTCCTAGGACAGGCCTGCCCAGTGTGAGCCTTCCTCAGGGAAAGAAGGAAGTGGAGCCTGCGTGTCTTTTACACAACAGATGAGTTAATTGTATTTTCTTCCCAGGGTGGAAAGATGAGGGAGATACAATAGTGAAAGCTGAAAGGCTGTTGAAAGGAAATACATGCCTGTAACACCATAAACAGCACTTTCTGATTACTTGGTGACTGCTGTAAGATTTTTAACAGTAAAAGACAAAACAGGACGTACTTAGACATGAGGTAGTTGTGATAGCTTGGGAGACGATCCTCAGGGCAGATCCTTTTTTGCTAACATTTGTCAGAATCAGAGGCCAATTGCATGAAAATGCTTCCAAAAAGCATCAATGAAGGTATGAAAAATCAAACATGGAGGAATTTATGAATGCAAATCTTGTTCCACTGAAGTTTCACTATACTTTTGCAGTTTTACAATGAAAATCAGAGATCAGCCCTCTGCTTTACCACCACCTTCTGTGTCTCCCTTGCTCTCACACATGTACACACACACATCCCTCCACACACTGACCATACTCACATGCAGAATTGGTCTTTGCTCCGCATATTTTGTTACAATATCCCATACCTTTTTAGCTCCAGCTTCAGGACTTTTCTTGACTTCTCTGAAGCCTCCAGATTAAAGCCCACTATCATTAGACTGTAGCTAGCCTTGCATCCTCTAACCTTTAGATGGCTTTTTTTCTTCAGCACATTTCTTTGCTTGTTTGTTGGTTTGGCTTTTTTTCCAAAAAACAGACAAAACCACTCCTGGATGCAGACACAAAAATACTTGGTTTTCGGTTTGCATCTTTTCTTCACAACAGTAAAAAACTTTCCATAATATTATCTGTTTAGTGAAAAAACCCTTTAAAAAAAATTCTGAAGAAGGTTTCTTTAAAAAACATCAACCAGTTCCAGTTCCTATATGGGCTATCCTTTCTTTGGACTGAGTGATTATAACTAAAACAGGACCCAGGTGGTTGAGATTACTTGTGCCCGTGCCTGACCTTGGCCTGACAGAAATCCAACTGTGATACCTACTTACTTAAGCAATACCTGACTGAAGGAAGAATTGTCACCATGCTGATGGCAGTCAGCAACTGCATGGTCTACTGAGGACCCAACCGAATCTTGAGTCCCAGCTTAAAATTTTCAGTGCATTCCCTTCTCTCTGCAGGTTGAAGATAAAAAGCGAGACATACTGCCATTTGTACTGCCATCAGTAGTCTGCAGATACAAAGGCAATTCCCCCTCTCTGTTCCTGGCTGTCCCCTCACCCCTGACAATCTGTGCTGTGCCCTACAGGCTGTTTGACACCCGGTACAGTATACAGAGGAACGGGCAGCTCCTGACCATTTTGAGCGTGGAGGACAGTGATGATGGGGTGTACTGCTGCACAGCGCATAATGGAGTTGGAGCAGCCGCGCAGAGTTGTGGGGCTCTTCAAGTGAAAATGCGTAAGTGAGAATGTAATTTGTTCCTGACATCACCTGAATATGTAATTGAGATCCTGAGCAGGTCAAACCTCCCCTCCCCCCCCGTCCCCCCCCCTCCCTGGTGTGGCTCCTGAGGGTCTGTGTTCAGGGCACACCCATGTTCTTATGGGGCTGGGTGCAATCTCTGGAAGCAGGGACATGGCATACTGGATCTTAACTAAAAGCAGTCATCGTTATTCACTTTGAACAGCACACACTTGTGCTAGGATCAGAGGGACTGTTTGCATAGCAGAGGATAAAAACCAATGCTTTGAAGAAAGACCTTTGTACAGAACTTTGTAGAAACAGCACAATTTGATAGATTAGACCTCTGTAGTAATACTGCATAAATCCCTTGTGAATTTTAAACATAAGATTTCCCTAATCAGATTTATACCTAAGGATGGCAAAAACAAGTAAATGCTGTTCAGATGTTCCTAACAGCAATCATGAAAGGTCTGGAGCACTGCGGTGCAAATCTCATCATCCCATGTGGAAGGCAGAGAACTGGTTCTTGCAAAGGGCTATATATGTGCTGAGCTCAGTGAAGCTGAACTCACATGGCTGCAATTATTTACACAAACACTTGAAAGGGTAGCTGAGCTATATCTTGGCTGAAGCATGAGTGTGATCCTCCAGATCTGGTAATTCTGGGGCTCTCTCACACCCCAGTTGCCTGCAGGTGGGAGCCAGGAGGTCATGCTTGCTGAAGGTCGTTTTTCTGCTGATTCGATATCATGCAAGGGAGGTAAAACTTCAGATCTCTCCAAACATTGAGATGAAGCTCTTTTTTACTCAAGCTCAGAGTAAGCTAAGCCATGTTTTTTCTTTGGGTAAAATGAATTTAAAGTTGTCCCATATTAAGTTTAATGGAGTTTGATGGTTTTGTTCTTTAAGGATCCTTTCTCCTTTTTACTAGTATAGTTTTAAATGCTTCAGTTAGGGACATTAGTTGAGTTTACCTGCCCTTCTTCTTGAGCTAGAGACAAGCCTGGTTTAAAACTATTTCAAAACTGGTTTACTGCAGATCTGAGCTTTTACACAAGACACTGTTTATGCAGTGAAGAATGTCAAAACCTGGAATGCAAATGTTCTTCAGTATTGGAAATACTCTTATCTGGATTTGGATTTTAGTCCAGGTCCTAATTCAAATGACTGTCAAACTCCACTCAACAAATAACAACAAATAACCCATGCAGGTTAGGTGCTTTTGTGTCCATCAACTGAAAATCTGAATGCTGTGCTTAAGAAAGTTCCTTTCTTTCCAAGGCAGCTCATGACCTATTAAGACTGCTCTATCTTTCAGCAATGTACAGAAAAAGCAGTAGAGATTTTGTTGTCACTTCTGAACTTGGCCTCTTTTAGTATCTCTTAGCTTCAGTTCAACTTTAATTTTCGACTTTTGAAATTTTAGGACCCAAAATAACCCGAGCGCCCACAAATGTGGAAATAATAGAAGGGTTAAAGGCTGTTCTTCCATGCACTACAATGGGGAATCCAAAACCTTCTGTTTCGTGGATCAAAGGAGAAACAGTTGTAAAGGTGAGCAGAGAATGAAATTCAATTAATGCTAACTATTAGCTAAATGTTCTGTGTTAAAGTGTTATCATCAATTACAGCATTTGTAAATTCTAGATGCTAGGAAGCAAGCATTTGGAAAATCCAGGGCTCATCTCATAAATGTCTGCATCTGCAATAATTCTGCCTGTAAAACAAAGTTTCTGTGTATCTATATTTTATATTATATGTATTTATTACTACTAAGCATGGCCAAATGCTGCTGAATGCATTTGTGAGTGCTCTCAGAAATAAGAGCTACTGAGCTGCTTAGCTAAGATTCAGTTTGCTGATCTGCAAACAAGGGTGGGTGTCGTGATAACACTCGGCAGGGGGACCTGGCCTCAAATCCTTCAGTTGTAGGACAACACAAACCATTTACACGTGTGTAAACCCAGTCTTTGCAAGTGGATATTTGGTGCTGCTTCTGTTCAGCCTGCATGTAAAGACCTCTCCTTGATCTCTCCTTTGTCTGGCAGGAGAGTGCTCGGGTTGCTGTCCTTGATTCAGGGAATTTAAGGATCCACAATGTTCAGAGAGAAGATGCAGGACAATATCGATGTGTAGCCAAGAACAGCCTGGGTACAGCCTATTCAAAACCCGCAATGGTGGTAGTGGAAGGTGAGTAATGCTTGTACCAGCCTCCAGCTTCACGTGCCAGCTCCTGCAGTGTCACATTGATGCCAATAAAAACGTCCTAGGGGGTTACCCAAAAGGGAGAAGAAGGGAAAGGAAAGGAAGCAGAGCGAGAAACAGAGCAAGTTTGTCCACAGCTGCTCCTGTTGCTGGCTGATGGTGAAAGGGACCATCTGTGGAGGGTCCTTGTCCACAGCTGCTATGGCTCTGGTAGTATATTTGCCTGAGCAAGGACTCTCAAATATGTTTTTCCTTCTGACTGATTGTTTCCAAGGTGCCAGCTTGTTTCTTGTTTGAAAAGTTACCCCAGACCCACAGGTTATACGCTATGGCTTCTGGAGATGAACAAGTAGAAAGCTGATGGCCCTAGAAACTTGCTGCAAAAAGCCTGATCAGAGAAAGCTGCCGCTGCAAACAGTGAAGCATTTTGCAGCATTATGTCCCTGTCCTTTTCATCTGATTTTCTGTCTGAATTGGTTGATTCTTCAAGTAAACAGAACTTTTCTCTATGAGGACTTGAACATTTTCTCTCTGCTAAACCAAACACCGGATAGATTTTTCAGTTTCTGGTCTTTATGTCCTCAGTGTCTGTCTCTTATTTACAGAAGGTGTTTGCTTTGTGGTATAAATCATCACCAGTTTCAGAGTGCTGAGATCAGTGGACTGCAGGGGACCTCAAATGTAGGCAATGAAGCACTCAGTGTTCTTCAATCCTATAAGAGAAGCTGGATAAAGCAAGATTATGTGGAGTGGGAAGAGGGATGACTGATTTAGTAGAGGAACTAATTTTTATTTCTCATTCAGAATGACTGTACTGTGGAAAGTGGAGAAGGGTCTCCATTTGCCTAGTAAGCTTCAAAATATTCTTGTAGGTTACATTTGTCCTGGGACTATCATAGGTTACCTAGGGTGCAATCCAGTTTCTAAGATGACCATTGACTTTCTTCTGGGAGAAGGACTGGGTGTATTAGATCCAGCTACAAATCACTGTAGGTCTGCTGTTTCCTTAAAAAAAAAAACAACAACAAAAAACCAAACCATTAAGTTTACCTTTTTTTTTTTCTCTTTTAATATTTACCCACTCAAACTTCAAGTATGTTAGAAATTTCGTAAATAGCTTTAAAACAGGAAGACAGCTATTTCTAATCTAGATTCAGATCTCTGTACTTTTCCTGAGCTGAAAGTGATGAGGCAGACTGAAGACACTTGGATCTCTCTGTGAACAGCTTGGGTCCTGGGTTTTGGTTGGGCCCTGTCATTGAGACAGTGGTCAAGGGCTTGTCAAGAATTAACTGTGAATGACAAATGCTTGGTGCCATGCATAGAATAACCCCCTCCCTGCTGAAGGGCCTCAGGCACTGGGATTTTATTGCTCCGGATCTACCAGAGCCAGCTAGGGAATCTAGAAGTGGTCTGGAACCACAAGAAAATCCAGGCTGCTAAGGTCAACACATTGTTTTGTCCCTGTCTCCAGAATTATACAGCTGCTTGTTAATTCAAGGAGTGGTAAAATAATCTACAAATAACCTACTTGCAAAATAGAGCCTGTGTGTGCTCTTTTTAAAATGAGGAAGATCAGTTCTTAATTAATCAATGGGAGCTCAGTGCTCCCACACAAACTAACCCCTCATGTTCCATGTGTGTGTTGGGTGAACAAAGCAGTGCTGTTCTCCAGGCTTGCCTTGGTTTCTCTGGTAGGGCACCCATATAATATGCTTCGTTTCAGGCTGCCACCCAAACTAGACTGGTGAATGTTTGTTTTATTTATTTGGCTTCCAAAATCCAAATGTAATAATCCTACCTGCAACTTGCTGTGTATACAGATCCCTTCCCCTCCCAGTATTTTAGATTAATTCTCATGGATATTTGGCATATATACATGTGCACACACCTGTGCATGCACACATGTGTATGCACACACACACATGCATCTTCCTCACACACCTTTTTTCATCATTATTTTTAGTTTCCCTCCCCTCCTACCTCTCCTACCCTCTTAGTATCAGCATTTTAAAATAACTCCAAGTACATAATAATTTAAATCTCGATGCAGGAGATTCGCACTTCAGTCAGTCTTCTTTGAGCATTAGCTATGTTCAGAAAACTTACATAAATATGCTCTTTGTTGCTTCTTTGTAATAACACTACAATATTTTTTCTTAAATCTTGGTGCTACTGTTCACTGGAGTTACCACTCTGCATCGTGTGGCTTAATATTGAAACAAAAATGACTAAGCATGGCTGGTTAACTATGAATATTTAATCTTGAAGCAAATGCCCATTCAAAGAGCAGTGCAAATATTTATGCCTAGCTAAATCTAGATCAGGTGGGTAGTGATTTCAGAAAGAGCCTTTTAATTTTCTGTTGTGAGCTTCCATTTTAGTGGGTTCAGAGTTAGCCCTTCAGTTAGTATCAGCCATTGTCCAAAGTGCAGAGTTGTCTAAGCTTTTGAAAGATTGACCCTCTGCCTTCTGCAGGCTGTCAGGCTCCTTAATGCATGTAGGGTCAGGCATATGCTTAAACGACTTGCTAAAGCTGGGCCCATAAACTACAGCAAGTCTCAAACATATAAAATTATCTGTGCTGGATCCAGTCATTCAAACTTATGATAGTCTTGGCCCAGGCATTTACACCACTGAGGTGCCTTACAGTCCTACTTCTTGTCTGGTTTCAGCGGTTAGGGTAAAACAGTTTGAAAAATGCTGCTATTTTGATTTTCCAAATATTTTTCTCCTTTCCTTGTTGGCTTTCCTCAACATTTATAATACTGGCCTCTATTTATTACTTTTGAAACACAGTTTTAATGTGTTTAAAACTTTATTATTTTTAAAGCAAAGTCAAAATAATCTGAGCAACAATTTTAGGTGTATATTCAGGTGCAGCCCTTGTTAGGAAAAAAGAAAGCAGTGGAGGCATTTCTGAGTGGAAGTCAGATTTTTCAGCTGTTCCTGATTTTCATCAGTGAATGGGGGGAAGGAGGTAAGGATCCCCTGGGTGCTGGCCCCTGCATGGACTGATCCCTAGCCAGTGCAACCTGCTTCCTCTCCTGGGGCATGTTACAGGCTCCAGAATTCAGGTGATGAACTAATGAACTCTAACCAGTTAATGAGCTTTAGTGTTCAGAACTGAGTCAAGATTTTAATTAAAAGGGTTGAAAAAAGCCTTTCCCCAAGTCTGGTACATACTGTGGTGGGTTAACCTTGTCTGGATGCCAGGTGTCCACCAGGCCCCTCTATCACTCCCCCTTCAGCGAAATAAATGAGGAGAATAAGGTGAAAAACTCGTGGGTCAACATAAAGCAGTTTAATTAAAGCAAAGGCCAAGGCCATGCACAGAAGATAAACAAAGATGTTATTCTCTACTTGCCCTCAGTAAGTGATGTCCAGACACTTCCCAGGAAAGCAGAGCTTTAGTATGGGTAACAGCTGCTCCTGGAAACAAACACAGTAACAAATGCCCCCTCCTCCTCCCTTCCCTTGGCTTTTATGGCTGAGCTGAGGTCACATGGTATGGAACAGCCAATCCGGGTCAGCTGTCCTGGCTCCGCCCCTCCCAAGATGTGTGATAAACACCCTTGAGGTGCAGGGGTAACACTCAGCACTGAGAGGGCTGCTGTGGGGATGTTAACTTTATCTCAGCCAAACCCAATACTCTAACCAGTTAATGAGCTTTAGTGTTCAGAACTGAGTCAAGATTTTAATTAAAAGGGTTGAAAAAAGCCTGTCCTTTTATGTTTTTCCCCAAGTTTGAGACAAACCCACATAAATTGGACAACGTGATAGTGAAACAGATTCTCTCTTTAAAAGGCATAATCTGTTAGGGGTGGAAACATGATCATAATGGACCCGACTGCTAGATCTGTGGGAAGAGCTGGGATCTTAATTGGGAACTATGCAGAGTCCGCGGGCAGAACTGCCCTCACTGAAAGTCTGCCTGGGGTGCCTGGAAGGTGTTAAAAGGAGAAGCAGAGCATGAGACGTCCCCATGATTTAGCACCAATGAGCAGGCACAGGAGGTGAGGGCCAGGGAAGGGACACAAGAGGCAAGCATTGGCCAAGAGAGCGACTAGGCAAGCTAGGCAGCTGTCCTGCTGAAGGAGGGTTGCACAGTATTTCTACGATCTTTACATGTCCTATAGCAATAAATGAGATACACCTCTGTTTTAGTTCTGAGGGGACAACTCGGAGGAGCAGGGTTGGTTCTTTCTGACATGTGCTGGGGTAACTATGAAGTGGTACTTCACCAGTGTGCTCGTTTTCCAGCTGTGCAGAAGCTGCATGGGTGTATTGAGTTGGCTTTCATACATTTGATTCCTTTGCCAAATCAGTTGCAGCCCATGCAACTTACGGAAAAAGGGACTAGTAGAAGTACTGGCTTGAGGCAGAAGTACGATGGGTGGAAACAAGCCTTCTCCACACCATTCCACAAAGCAAAACAAATGAGCAATGATCAGTTTGCTGGTTCTGTTAAGAGCAGAATGTGAGAATGATTTGTTGTTGCTCATTTATGTCCAGAGTTGGCTACAGGAGGTAATGTGTGCTTTGAGATAAAGGAACAATATTATAATTTTGTCTGCTTGCCAAGAAATGTGCTTTTAATTTCCTGGAGGTAACATTTCTGACCTATAGTTTTGTATTCATTTTTCTATCATCTTAAGCATTTTGCTAACTGGCTGTTTAATTGTTATATTATCAGTTTTGATAATGATCACTTCTGCTGGCCCTAGAAGAGCATTTATCTATTCAGTGAAACAGTACCTTGCTGAAGGATTTATACAAATTTCCTGTTGATTGCTGTACTGATACCCAAAGTGAATGTGTGGCTAGGAGGTTCCTGGATAAATCCAAGATCTAGGACTATGGCAGAATAGAATCATGTGCTTGCTTACCTGATCTGTAGTTCACACAGATGTCTGAAAGCTGAAGTTTATTGATAAGATGTTGGCTGAGACAGCTGGGGTGTTCTATCCAGTTTTACCTGAAGATCACTCCTTTAGAAATAAATAGGAGAGCAGCTATTGCCTTCAGTAATGTTTACAGTTGTCCTCAAGTGCAGAAATTCCCATTGATGCAAATTAAAGTTAAGAGCAGGGTATAGACTTCTAGTCTGTGCCAAGAATGCATTTCTTGGCCCTTGTCTGAGCATTTGAAATCTGTAGGGTTTGCATAATAGACAGCATTAGGGAGACATTCATCTGTGTTTTTCCTTCATGCATTGGACAGCTGTTCATGTAACATAGGATGTAGACCAGAAGGAATTTTGCTTTTCATTGCTATTTGCAGTGACATTGATTCACTCCATTAATAGGACCAGTTCAACAAAACCTGTGTAAGAACTCATCAGGTTCAGCTTCTGGGTCTGCTGCCTAAAACTGTACATTCTTTGAAGTCCCCACAACTTGACCTGTGTAACAATTATATTCTCCATACCCATTGCGCATAAATTCTATGACATTGAAAGAAAAAATTTAAAGCCATGAGCTCCTGCTTGGTAAGAGGCATGGGAATATGCCTGTTATGAGCCTACTGGTCACTCAAACACAGAGAGAAGCTGCTTGATAGGTTTGTTTTTATTTTTTAATGGACAAAAGAAATTCTGATGGATGGTCTTGCTTTAGTATCTCATTGTCTTTTTCAAATATCATGTTTATAACCAATATTCAAAGTCTATACAATCCTGCACCAAATAAGAAGCATCTATTGCAAAATATCACTAAAACAATATGTTTTTGCAATGACTTACAGGCTTGATTGCCTAGCCTGGGCTCTGTGTTCTGGCAGATATTTTTTTGCTCTGTTTTGGAGAATGTTTCATTCGCTCCTTGGGGGAAGGAAAGTGCCACTTTATGAACTGGTAGAATGGGGTCCTGTCCTACTGTTCTCCATTCTTCAAAACAAAATAGTCATAAAAGAAATCGAAAAGTTGACTGTGAATTGCTTACAGTTTAGAAGTGACAGCTGTTTATAGAGGAGACATAAATCTATAAATAATATATTTCTTTATCAGCCTAATTTTTAGCTTCAACTATGGAAAGAGCATTTTCTGGAAATGAATGAAGCTATTGCCATGAAAATGTACAAAGGGTTATGGTGGATTAGGCACTAACGCAACTACAAGTAGAATGTTCTTCTGTGAGGTGTCCTTCCATTACAACAGAAGTATGTGTGTAGAAGTCCTCTGCTGTAGGAAGGCAGTCTGAATTGTCTACTGTGCTTTTTAGCCTTGTATACTGTGACTTTGTGTGCAGAAATCCTGAAAAAAAGGTTTTTCTTCCCCTGAGGACAAAGAACAGCCTTCCTCTTGTGCTTTTCTAGCACTCAGCCAGTGAAAACTCTGATGTTCCCAGTTTGCCCAGTGATGCATTTTTAATGTTGAACAAGAAAGAAAAAGGCCATAAATACGTGGACTGTAATGTGAAAGGAAAGAATACACAGTTTGTCCTGTTGGTTGTGTAATGAGTTAGATGCACCTCCATATTGTGATTTATGTGAAGTTGAGCTTGATCTCCAGCCTGTGGCACCAGAGAGTTGTGGAATTCAGGAGTTTTGGAGTATACTGTGTGGTAAGGTTTAAGTTTGATGTTGTCACTGTCCAAAGGCATGTCTAGAAATTAGCAATTGTAAATCTGTCAGGAAACAAACAAATGAACAAATTAGCTAGGACAAATGCTGGAAGACCCAGTGTGTTCATTGAGAAACTAACTGTATTCTCCATGGATATAATAACATTTTTGTATCAAATCTTCCCTGCAGTTTTCAATTGGCTGAATGGGGCATTTGTTGAGGGCTACTCGTCCTTTCTTTATCGGGGCAGTTTCATTCATCCCTCTGTTGAATTGCTGCTCCACTTCCTCCTGTGCTACTATGTGACAGAACACAAAGCAAACAAACCAAGGGTAGAAGTAATGCTCGTCACACTCCCCTGTCTTAGATGTTGTTTGTTTTTGCATTCCAACCTTGGTAGATAGAAGTCTTTTCCTGCCCACAGTTTATTGCTTATTACTAGCTACTATAATAATACCCTGCCACAGGCCACAAAAATGTTCCCTTACAAGCCACTTGTGAGAGCCGCCTTAGCTTTAAAATAGGAAGGTCTTCCTTGAAGAATCATCCCTTCACAGGGAAGGATCTGCCAGGACATGGGTAGATTTGGTCTAGGTTTGGTGGGGTTTTTTTTTGTTGGTTTTTTTTTTGTTTTTGTTTTTTTTAATTGTTTTGTCTAATTCTTGGAGGCAGTGAGGGGACAGCAGAGTAGGTGACAACAGAAAGCAGTGCCTTGGCTATTTAATTAGCAGAATATGACCATTAAGGGGAAGGCAATATCTTCATTCATCTGTTCTGTGGACCTCTTATGTATTCTTGAGACAAATTTGCATCACAGATAAATCAAAAGACAAGAAAGTCTCACCATAATTAAAGTAACAACAATGAAAGAATGTATTTAGTCCAGCTAATCTATCAATTTGGATGGACCACATTCCAGAGATGGGCCCTATTTCAAATGAAAGCTGATTCCAGATGTGCAATCCAGAAAGTTTTCTACAGTTTGTGTTAATACACATCTACTTGGTGTAGATGTAATAGGAACAAGAGATATCAAAGCAGCCAGTCAGCACTCCTACTCTGACTCTTGCCACCTTTCCCATAGATAAGTTATCACTGTGAAATCTTAATTTTTATCTATGCCATCTTCTGAGGTAGGATGTTTTGAATGAGATGGATTGCCAAATAGAAGACTGACAAGGAAGTTTGCAGTTTTGCAGTTAAGTGCTGGGCAAAATTTCCTCAGGGAAATTCTGATACCAACACTGAGGAGGAGTGTTTGGCTCTGCTGTGAGCAGAGGCAGAAACCTTGTGAAAGGATTGCCTTCCCTGTTCACGGTGGTGCTGGTGTATGTACCTGCAGGCAGTGTCCTATGGCAGTAAATGGTGAATACTGCAGTTTGCTGTTAAAAGTTTCAAAGGGTTTTGGGGGAGGGAGCATTACAGGGAAAGAAAGTAGTACTGAGCTTGCCTATGATTACACCAAAGTAATTGACTGGACTCAGCAGGGTGGCATGGGTGTAACTGAAAGCCCAGAATATCTAATTAAATGTCCTCCTACCTATTACATTCACCATAGTCATCCTGAGGTTCCCAGATGCTGCAGATAAAACCGTAGTCCTAATTAGAGGGTAGCAGGGCAAGCCACAGGAGAGAGAAAAGACCCTCAGACCTTCAGCAGATGAACAAACAAGCGTGAGCTATTCAATTTATTCCCGAGAATTGCTCTGCTGTGACACAGGCACAAGGTGCACTCTGCCTTCAGGTCATTGTCGCGAGGTGGCCTCCTGCACTGAGGAGCTGCGAAGCAGCCCTCCTGGGAGCATAAGGTTTGTGACGAGTCATATACGAGCAGTTCTTCTTTAATGGGCATTTGAGCCTGCTATTTCCTTTTGCAAAAACCTGTTTTCCCTAACAAAGAGTTTGGAAAGGCACTTATATTAATTTCTCACATCATTGCATGAACTGTGGTTTTAGGAATAAAAAGATTTTGTGGACAAAATCCCTCTGTCTCATGAACGGTGTTGGGTAGTTAGAAAGCCTGTGCTTCCTGCACAGCAACAGAGACTTAAGGATAGAGAATATTTGTAGCTGTCAGATAAAGGGGCCAGAGCAAACTGAGACAACCATTCTGAAGTGACTGCCTTTTCACACTGAGAAACCAAGATAAAGCTGAGGATGAAGACAGAGGAAGGAGGGTTTTAAAGGCAGCCTGTAAATTTTATAGAATAAATTAAAAAGTCCGGTTTTGGTAAGTTCTCTGTGGATCAATACCATTTTTTCTGAGGCTGATGCCTTCTGTCTTCCAAGGACCAATTCCATCTTTCTCCTTCCAGTAGCCTTGGTGGTGTTGGAAGCCCTGATCTTATTTTCAACTGTAAAGGACTCTTCCAAAGTCTAGGTTTTACTTCTAGCACTAACACCAGTTCTAGAGTAACACAATATTTCTAGGGTGTATGTGCCGATTGTATGGAATAGAAGGTCTCTGCTATTGTGCTGCTCTGTATAGGAATGGTCCCCTCACACCTCTGAAATTAAATACGGCCCCAGGCAGCCCCTCGCAACAAGGGTATCTCAAACTAAGAGCTGAGAATAGGGAAGAAGATGGATCTGTGTGTTACGAGGGACTAGCAGAGTTTTCAGCATTGAAAATGAAACATGCATAGTGGATAATGTGAGCAGGGAACAGGCTTCTTGCTATCACCCCAAAACAGGAAACATCATAGCTGCTACTGCTAGCACCATTTAAAAACGGATGAAAGGAAGTACTTTTCACGTAGCATGTAATTAAATTTATGGCATGGTTGTTACTCACTGGTGGAGACCAGATGGCAGGATGCTGCAGAGCTTATCTCAGTTTTGGGTGTCCCATTGATTCCCATAATTGCCTGCTCCATTCCTGAGAGTGAGAGAGGAGACTTGTGCACAGCTGTGGAGATTTCAGTGTGCGCAGGCAGATTGGCAGCCTTGCCAGTGGTTGTGGTGGGTCATGATCACGACTGGAATGAGCAGAAGAGTTGCTCTTTGACTCAGGAGACTGGGAACTTTTCCAGTTTCACATGTAGTAACAGGTAATGGCAAAGCTAAATGGCACGCAGGGTGCCTCAATATTTTAGAAAAGATGGAGCATGGGGAGGTGTAGAATGGTCTTTCCTTCAAAGAAACAAACACATATATAAGACCAGTACTGACATGAAAATAATTTCCTTATTTGTTTCCTTGGGAAGTAATTTGAACGCGTTATCCTCGCTTGTCCTTGAATCTGGTGTTTGCTCTGTATATAGAAATGAACACTTGTACAGAACAGGTTTTATATAGTTACACAGGATATAAGCTATCTATTTACATTTTACTTCTGGTTATTATAGCTTTGCATATTTGCACGATCTGCCTTTAGGATTCCAGAGACATCTACATGCAATGCAAAGTCTTTCCCAGCTGAGAAGTTCCTGGGCTGGCTGGTGCATTTAATATTAAATGAGTCCTTCTGCTGATGCAAATTGTGCTACCATCCATGAATCCTGGAGCTCACCCTAGAATAAGGTTACCTTGAAAAGCTGTTGCCTGTCTAAGAAAAACTTGCTTTGATATTAGACACCAGAGCTTAGAATCTGAAGGCATATGCTTCAGGATGGAGATGTTGTGGTTTCCTCCATCTCCATTCCACACAGATCTTGAATTGTCACTGCTGCCCATCTCACAGCCTCAGACTCCAGGTTGAGTGTCTATGTTTGGCTGTCCTATCTAGCTTGTGCTGCATGAGGTGTTATAACTACTACAAACCCCAAACCTCCCAAATCATGTATCAGGAGCCAGAAGAGCTTGGAAATTTTGAGATTTTGTACAAAATGCTGGTATTTCAAATGCATTGGGGGGTTCCCCTCCCAGATTAGCATGATAACCAGGAGAGGGGCAGGCAGGTGATGAAGTACTGCTTGCTTACAGTGCTTCTGCAGCTTGCTCCTCTGGGACCCACACCTAATAATGTTTTCATGAGAAATAATAGTGATTGTATGCATTTGCACAATTTTTTTTTCTTTCAACAATCTGTATACATGTGGTTCTGTGGCAATAAGCATGTTTGGACAGGGATTAAATGAAAATAGGCAATCAATTTGATAAGTGGAAGTGTCTCATATCAGCTTTGCCTGTGGCATTTTACTCCTCTTCATGATTATTTGGTAGGCTTGAAAGAAGATGAATATTGTGGTTTTGATAAGAAATACTCAGGGATCAAAGTGAAACTGACCTGGAAGTTATCTTGGGATTTAATGATTAACCCAGCAGTTTAGGAAGAGGGTGGGAGGGCGGCAGGACACCTTGAGCAGTGGCAGAGGTACAATGCGAGCCTGTCCCATATGGAGGCATTTGGTGAGCCATGTGCGGAGCCCGTTGCTGTCACTGAGAGAGGAGTTGCTGATCATGCTTACTGAAGAATTTGTTTGTTCTCTGAGCTGGAATTCAGTCCTGCAGTGTCATCTGCAGAGACTGTGCTTCGCTTGTTTCAGCCCTGGCTCTTGGCATGCGATTAGCTGCTGCACGCAGATCAGCGTGGCTGTCTCTGCGACTGCTGATCCACGAGCCTGATATGCAGCCTGTTCTCAGCCCTGGTATTTCAAGAATTGTTGGGACTTTGTGTGGATTAATTTGAAATGTCAGAAAACACAAATGTTGCAGCTTTCTATCTGTTTATAAACGTATTTGTCAGACCTCCCCTCATCTCTCAGCAGTGGGAAGAAAATGGTAGCCCCTCTGCTTGTTACCTCTCCTTGACTGTCTAGTTTAGACTTTTCAGGAAGAGTGAATGGATGTGAGTTGAGTGAGTCTGAATAGGCATTTAGATGACTGGAATTCTCATTGCAAAAGACTGCAAACATATTGGCACGTTTGTGGTTCTTCAGAGCATATAGGTGGCAAGCATAAACGATTTTTCACAGATTAGTAAACAAAGTTCAAGCCCAGAGAAATCCTTTGTAGAGGAGTCATTTCAATCTGTCATGCTTCAGATATGAAGGAGCTACTGGAACATCGGCAAACGTGAAAAAAAAAAATGCTTGCACTTTAGCTCCTAAATGCTTAACACATGAACAGTACAGAGTGCAAAGCTTTTGCCAAAGTACTTATATTAGGAAAGTGAGGTGATGTGTGGCTTCCTGGTTTCCCCAGCGATAGAGACACATTGGTACTCAACATGGCACCAGCTGTACCAGAGTAAAATGTTTTTGCATATAGGAGTTGCCTTTACCCACCTTGTTTTGCAGCTTAGCTGGAAAAAGTGTTCAGTATAAAACTTGGCCGTATTCATCCAAAAGGCCATTTTTCATGAGAAAAGAGAAAAGTCAGGGAAAGTGGAGCAGGTTGAGATATCATATCTGGCAGTATGGACACTCCAGGTCTGGCTGGTATGTTGGGCCAAGCCCAGACTGCGGTAGGAAGGGATCATGCACCCATGGTCGCCAGCTAGTTGCTAACCCAGGTTTAGCTCTCGGTGACCTTATCTTGGTTTGGACTATCAGGTATGCTTTACAGTATGCCAGACCAGCAACAAAGTCTTGGATGTGATGTGCAGAGGTTGACAGACTGTGTTAGTACACATACATTGGCAAATGTTGCTCATGTTCCCTGAAAGTTGAGGTTCACCAAAGCCAGTGGAGGCTCTGGAAGAAAAAAAACCCAACAAACAAACCAAACCACCCCACACCCCAAAACCAGAGCTTGACCAAAAGCTAGACTTAAGGCTTACGAAACCCAGGCTAAAAAGGGTATCCTCCTGCAGCAGGGCTGTGTGCAAGAGGGTTTCCTGTGAGCTCAGGGCATCACTTTGTCCTTTCCCAAAAGCAGCAGCATGGCCCCAGGCCACCCATGCTGCTGCCTGGATGCAAGTAGCCCAATCCATCCTGCTTTAACAAAAAAACACGCCTTACCCAGTCAGGGGGCAGGCATCTGCTGGGACTGCAGGATCGGGCCACAAACCCTGGAAATGAAACTTAGCTCAGCCAAAGGCGATGGGAAAACAAAGTCACCTGGAAAGAGACATTCAAACCAGGGGGCTGAGGGGGGGGGCCTTCTTTAATCTTTTTATAGTATAAAAATTTTGTGACTGAATTAAAGCTCTGCTGTTTGGAGTGGATGATGTTACCTCATTCTCAGAAATGAGAGCAGCTGGCCACAGTGCAAACGCCTCCTAGCAAACCCTGCAGTGCACAGCACATCATTTAGCAGAGCTGTAAAAGAATGGACATTTATTAGGGGGCTTGGGAGTGAAACTTAACATGTTGGCTTGGGTTTTAGCTGTCCGGATTTAATTTCCAGCTCCTCTGTTTTATTTTCCACTTAAATAAATAAATAAATAAATAAAAACACCCCTCTTCTCCTGCTGTCCCTAACTGCTTTTAGGCATGCCTTTGGATAAATCCAGTGCTGAGAGCCTGGGGGCCTTGATGTGAATGTTGTTAACCTTGTGGTGATATAGCTAAACGGGCAAAAGACTTGGCAAAATCCCCTTTTGGGAGGATCTGGAAAAGGAGAGCAAGTAGCAGAGGTGTTAAAAATTATCTGTTTGTTGGGAGTTTTCACTCTGAGGCACAATGAAAACAAAACAATGCCATGAGCCCATCAAATAATGTGAATTTTACAAACGCTTATGGTCATTTCCTGTTCCTTCCTCTTCCTGCCTTTCACTTGCCTCTCCTGGACAGTTGCTTAGGTTGGCACCATCAGGGTAGCCATTTCTTCCTCAGCTTTCCCTCTTTTCTTTCTTTGTGTAATACAGCAGGGGAGAAAAAAGTCATCATTTTGGGGACTGGGTTCCTCCATTTAGCTACAGGACAGATTTACTTGATAATCCAATTGCTGAAATGGACCTCGAGCTCATCCCAGTGGTCTCGCCCCGCTTTGCGCTGGGGAAGGATGACACTGGCTGCTCTCACACAACCTGTCCTGGCTTTCCCATGGCACCCGAGTCTACCAGCAGTGGCGGTGCGTCAGTTATCTACCAAGAGATGATGGGACTGAGAAATAGCTGATGCTAATTTTTTAAAATGCTCTTTCCCAAAGCAATGAAGAGCCCTTTGGAAAATACATTCCTGGGTGTGCCAGTCAGCAGTGCTCCAAAGCCTGTTGGGACCTGGGGAGTCCAGCCGTTGTTCCAAGGAATTTCTCACTTAATAATAAAATAAATTTAAAAATCCTAGGTTCTTCCATTCACGGTATCTAGAGCTAAGTACTTACATGAAATAGCTAAACTTTAAGTAAAATACTTTTTAAAAGCATGGAAATCTATGTACTTGAAATGTCAAAGTATTAAATCTGTAACTTTAATTTTGAAAGTCCTGGAAATGCACAAGGTGGCACTGGGGGTAGCAGGAGCTTTCCTTCTTCCTCACTTTGGAAATCAGTTTATTTCCTTATGAGCCCACTTTTATTTATCCATCCCTCCCTGTGCTAGACAATACACCTGCAGTACTTCCCACAAGAAACGTGGATGCTTAACAGCTGTTGCTGGGTTTTTTATCCCCGTATTTGGTGTTTTAGGCTTGAATGGGCTGACCCTTTGCCTTCCCTATGCTGGTGGAGGACTGCTATGCCAGAAGTGTGCAGGGCTACCAAAGCAAATGCCGTAATCAGCACTGGCAAGGGGACCCCGGGGAGCAGGATGGAGCTTTCTGGGCTCCCCGCAACCACCACACATAAGCCAGACCAGCCTCCATGCTTGCTGTGGCTTTGCTCCCTGCCTGTGCCACTGCCATAATTTTCAAAGTGTGCTTTTTTTTCTCCTGTCTGAAAGATCCTCACAGATTTTGGGAGAGCAGCCAGTACAGGGGAAGGCATGCACACCTGTGTCTGGCACCAGCTGGCGGAATACTGTTAATCTGTCACTTCGGTATTAATTATATTGGGCAGGATCTGAGCAGCTGAGTCGTCAGGTGGACAGGGTCCCAGCATCACACTGAGAAACCAACAGCAGCATGAGAAAAGCACTAAGGGCCGTACTCTGGCTCTGCGAGCTATTTTGCTGGCTTCAGTGGGAGCCATGTGCACGTAACTGCTGTCAGGGGACAGGTCCAAAAGTTTAGTATTTTTCTGAACAAAGTATAAAAGTAATTATGAACTTGGCCTGGGTCACCTGGGACTGAATTCATAACCATCTGGTGCTAATGGCCTGAAGTGAAACTTCAGGCATAGGTTTCATTTCACTCATTATTCATCAGGAAAGTCCCTGGCCAGTGGCTGCAGCTTTCCTCATTAGTAGTGGAGCTTTCTACCTGCTGCCTCACTGAGGGGCAGGGAGGATCCAGCATATCCTATGCTGCTCTGTTTTGACTTTAACCAAGTGGCATCGAGCATCGACAGTGAGGGATGGCTCAGAGACCATACAGGAAGCTGAATATAATATGTATCCTCCCACCATTTTAACTTCACGGATGTTAAATTTAATCTTCCTAAAAAACCCTGCCCAGAAGCCTACTGAATGTCTGTGGTCCTGAGACAAAGAAGTTTCTATGCTGAAATGTACTCCTGATGCTTCTTATCTATGAGCAAAAGCTGATTTTAGGCTCTTTGTTAACACAAATCTCAGCCTCTTCCCTGGCCAGGACTGGATGGAAGAACTATTTGGAAAGCATGTACTTTTTTTTTAATTCCAACTGAAATTTTGCAGCTGAAGTCTTTTCATCCCAAATGGCAGGCACAGGTTTTCAGTTTCTGAAGGGACCCCTCATTGGTCTCCTAATTGCTCTGCACTGCAGGTCTCCGTCTGGGAGCAACCAGTGGCCAATGCCAAGAGGTGTGTCAGGCAGAGACACAGAAGAAGATGACATGATCAGTTATGTTGGTAAGGGGAACCATACAGATAACAAACGTGGCAGACAAGATATCAGGCTTGTCTGAGAACTCCTAGAGAAACTCCCCTGCTTACTAAAATTTCTGATGGAGACTTTCTGTCATTGCTGTGCAGCCCAGAAGGTAGAGAGTTAGAATTACTCACCAGGTACGAGAAATTGGAGTAAGAAATGGCACAAAAAAACTATTCTACCTGCTTTTGCAGAGACATTCAGGCATCTCAATTAAAAATTTTGTGTCAAAACTCAAATGTTCCGCATGGGAAATGCTTCTTTTCTCTGCTTTCCTTTATGTAGTCCAAGTATAGCAGCTGAAATGCAGCTTGTGAGGGCCATCAGAGCTGTGTTCCTGGATTGAAATAAGTTTTCAGCAAAAATACTTCAGTTCTTCTTTTCACCAAAAAAAAAAACCCAAACAAATCCAAACAAAATAAACCAACTCAGCACAGGAGGCACTTATCTTGCTTATCTTCAAACTGCCCAGTAACCATGCCACAAAAGAAGCAAGAGCAGTGGAGATGAAAAGCAAATTTTAAAACCTACTTTCCCCCTGCAATCGCAGCTTCCCAAAGTCTTTGCTGGCCATTCCCTCTTAACTCAGTGTCAGACTCTCTCCCCTTAGGGCAGATTGTCATGGCATGGAAAATGCTGGGGTTTGTGGTTCTCCATATAAGTCCTAATTACTGCAGTCACACTGAGGAGCTTATTTGACCCTTACCCTTCACAGTAAGTGGCCACACTGGTGTTCTTCCTTGATAGTTTTGAACAAGTTTCACATGAGGTCGCCCTTGGCAGGGCAGCATGGTAGCTTGGTGTGTATTTGCTGTAAACTGTCTCATCTACACGCTACTGATGAGTTTGCCCTTGGTTTTTTGCATGTTTCTTCCTCTGAGGTTGGAACTCAAGATGATGTAGAAATTCCCAGAAGCAAAATTTTGGTCTGTAAGGTGCAGAACATAACCACACCAATTACTTTCTTTCTCCTCCTCATCCTTCTTCTAAGACAGTCATGGGAAAGGCCATGCTATGCTCTGCTTTTGTTTGTGGGTGCCGTGGCTTACTCCAAGACCTGTTGGCGAGAAAGCATCCTCATGCCAGCACAGCCTCAGCTTTACATCACTGTTCAGCTAGCACCTTTGTCTTCTCCTGCAGTTTTTGCCAGAATTCTGAAGGCTCCTCAATCTCAAAATATCACCTTTGGATCTGTGGTGACATTGCGATGTGCAGCGACCGGCCTTCCAGTCCCCACTGTCACCTGGCTGGAAAATGGGAAAGCTGTAAGTGCCTCTTTTTTCATGCTTTTGGCTCTGGAGGGCTGCTAGCCCTGGAAGGTTAGCCCAAGAATTAAAATGTGGGGCTGGGAGCCAGCACCCGTGGTTTCTATTTCTGCCTTACTTAGTGCTCCGCTGTGCAATCAAGCTGAGCTTGCTTCACCTCACAGCTGCAGTTTTGTTCTCTGCAAAGCACTGTGCCTCTTCTCCAGGGTGTTGTGTGTGTTAATTTGTTGGGGTCTGGAAAGACCAAGATGTCTGGATGCTTACAACCTTCCTCTGAGCCAGGATTTCTAGGACTTTATAATGGGTTTAAATATTTTCTGCAGCTACTTTTCCTCTCCTTTCTCCTAATGTGGTAACAGTAACATGGCAAAATTGCTTATTTGACAAAATAACACAATTCAAGGTAGTTAGGTAGAGCAAACAGTCTTGAGGCAAAATACCTGTGGGACAGCATATATATACAACATATTTGCAGATTAATAGATCGGAAATTTTCTAGACTGGCCTAGATGATGCGCTGAAATATGTCACCAGTTTATTCCTGGCTAGAAGCATGTCCTCAAGAAAAGCACACCCTCTTCAGTGGCAGGTACCAAGAGATGAAAATTTACTGCTTCTCACAGGAAATTGTTCCATGGTCTAATTATCCTGACCATTTAAAATAGCTGCCTGCTTTGAATTCATCTGGCTTTCATGTCCGTGTGTAAGCTATTGGAATGCCTTCCCTTCAGCTGAACTGAAGAGACTCTTGATGCCTGATATTGTCTCCCCAGGAGTGAATGGTGCACCACAGTCACAGCAGCTCTGGAGCCTGAGCCTGCCTCGGGTTTCCTCCAGTCTTCACACAGTTATGGTGAAGGTGTTTTATACAACAGCTTTTTTAAATGATGCTGTGGAGGCAGGTGGAGCAGCCACTGCATGCAGGTTGGCAATTTGCCTCTGCTCCTTCTCACTGATCGCCTGTCAGCCCCAAGTTCTTCTGGTCACTGTCTGGCCGAGGCCTTTCCTGTAGACTTGCTTGTCCAACAGGACCAATAAATCCTCTTGCTCCAGTTCCTTATTTCAGGAGGCTATCTCCATCCTGGTTTGTGTCTCCTCTTTCCATGTATTAAAATACATTATTAAAGAAGCTGGGTTAGTCTGCAGGCTGTCTTGCTTTTCTTGTCTCCTCTAGACCTTATTGTGTCATCCAGTCTGATTGGGGCTAATTTTCTAATTTTCTGTTGCTAGGGAGAGCAGGAAAGGGAGCAGATTAGCCTCTGCAGAGTCCCATGGGCCCTCAGTAGTTTCTGGTGTTAATGATTTTGAGACAACTGCAGGTGTTCATTCAAGACTTCTTCCCCATTGGGGAAGAAACCTTTCAGGTGTCTCTGGGGTTCCTGGCAAGTGCAGGATATTTCTGGAGCATAGACCAATGCTCTGCCACATTCCCAGCGGTGTGTAGGTCCTGCAGAGAGCTGTGTGCGAGACAATGCTCAGCTCTTGCCTGGGGCCAATGCCTGGCTGGTCAGATCTGCTCTGTCCCATTCCTGTCTGCAAGGCAAAGCCCAATCCCAGGAGGGTGGTGCTCCAGACTGCCTCATCTTAAATACAGCAAGGAGACCTAAACGAGAGCCTGTCTCTGGGAAGTCAGGCCAGGAAATATGTGGACTGGAGTGTGTGCATTTGAGGGCTGGCTCATGAGCAAGCAATGGTGAGTCATTTGAAGATTCAATGTGCCTGCGGCGTTATAGTCTCTGAACGCACCGACCTGTAATTGTCCTGAGGTTTAAAGTGGGACTCTGCTGAGGCTGTTGATTTGCCTTTGAAGAGAAGGATAGAAACAACTCTCTGCAGCAGCAGCTTTGCCTATCTAAACAGAAATGCAATTCTTTTTCCTCCTACTGTACACCATGGGGCATCATGGACCTTAAAATGTAGTTTTCAGCACCACAAAGAATTGGTGAGCCAGATATGAAGATGTGAAGAGGTCTTTGCTTTGGTGGTGGCTGATGTGGTGTTTTAAAAGGCTAAAAATAGACCTGCTGGTAACAGAACCTCAGGGAACATATACAAAAAAGGAAGGGAATCAATTAACACATGGCTTGAGGTACCCAGTAGAGAAAACAACAGCTAGCAGGTGTGGAAGTCCTAGTCACAACTACCTGACACTTACACCAATGATTTTGCACGGTGCATGTGACCACACGTACCGCTTGTACTGCTTGCAGCTGTCTGAGTGCCCTTTTTCCCCCATGGCACAAGCTGGAGGAGGAATCCTGCCTCTCCGTCCTCTCCAGGCAGTTCAGTGATGCCAGGAGTGGGGCTAACAGGATGAGGTATGTCTGAGGCCTGACAGGTAAGGAGGGAGAGAGAACTGAATCAGCCCAAGCAGCTCAAAACTAGCTGCCACCTCTCCCAGGTAGATGCTAGGAGGCAGAGGCAGGCTGTAAAGAGATTCCTCATTTCAACCAGGAAGGTCCCAGCAGTGTCTTAGTGCTGAGTGGTTTCTGAGGAGAAAAAAAATCTAAAAATAAATCTGACCAGCACTGTAACAAAAGAGAAACTTGTGAAAAAATATCCCCTGAGGTTCCATCCACCTAAACCTTCTTCATAGCATAAGGCCAAAAACCATCCCTGGTTCCTGCACTTGCACAGTCACCAGCGTACCACCTATCCCTGATGCAATACTTTCAATAATTATGTTGGTCTGGTTATTTAGTGATTTCTTCCCAGGCACAGTCTCTCACCACAACTCCAAGTGGAGCTTGAGTAAGGCAAATCAAACATATTCTTTTCAGCATTTTTTTCCAGAGGGGAACGAATCTGCTTGCTGAAGATGTGATACAACATGGATGCCTCCCTTCTTACTTTTTCAATTGTCACTATTAATACCTTTTGGAGCAGTCACAGATCCCATTGAGATAATCTATCTACTAACTTCCAGGGAGGTCAGATTGGTCCATCTACCCTCTCAGAGAGATGTGTAGGTAGAATGCTTTGCTGGGATGGATCCAGAGAGACAGCTCACACTGTCGTTAGGTCCAGGTCACACTGATGGGATCCACAGGCAACCACATCTCACTTGAATTGCACTTGATGCTTCCTATCAGTATGAAGGGTAGAGGAGGCAGTGCTGCTCCTTTCTACTGCCTTTGCCAGGTAGGGTCTTGGTGTACCATGTCCTCCTACTTTAATGAGTGCCATATAAGCAGGAAAGACTTGAGGATAAAATCAAGCCCAGCTGGCCCAAATCAGCAGGCTCCAAGCTCGTTTACCTTGGAATTTCTGACCTGAAAAAAGAGCTGGCCAAGATCACCACATCTGCAGCCCCTTCCATGTCTCCAGGTGTGAGATAAGAAAATCTATCAGGTATCTGCCAAAGTGTTGGAGCCAGAGTGCTTGCTTTGCTTATAACTGCTTTAGAAATGTGGCGGTGGTTACATTAATACAGAATTAACAACTTCCAAGCTATTTTCTTTTCTCCCTCTGTATAGCCAGGGTCTACAAAGCCACCTCATGCCTTTCCTTCCTAAGGCATGAATAGGCAAACAATCTAGTAGAAGAGGTCCTGGAGTAATCAGCTAGAACAAAACTGAGACTACAGCCCTCTGGAACTGAGAATTAATTGCAAAAGAATTGCTGATGTGTGAAATAGGAGAAGTCTTTAACTTTAGCTTTTGTCTGTGAAGTCAGCTGTTATGAAGACGCCAAAATAAAGCCAGAAGCTCCAGCTCTCTGCCACTTCTATCCACTTGCTACATCTTTCTCTGACGATTTAAATGTCTAGAGGCTAGGTATTTTTTTTTTCCTTGGTTTGTTTGTTTGCCTTTGTTGGAAACACCACTGCACTGGGCTTTTCACTCTCTTAGGTTTCTGCAGGGTCTATTGAGGAAAGTGTCAAGGACAGAGTGGTTGACTCCAGACTGCAGGTGTATGTCACCCGACCTGGCCTGTTCACTTGCATTGCCACAAACAAACACAGCAAAACTTTTGGAGCTGCAAAGGCCGCAGCAACCATCAGTGTTTCAGGTATGCTGGGAAAAAAATATTCATTAACATTTTACCCTTACAATGGCAGTCCTAGCTTTATTGCTGAGGAAGGGGAAAGGGGTGTGAAGTACTCTGGAGGAGGAAGGAAAGCCTTGGAGAGCTGACAGTGTGCAGGGGGCTAAATTTGAGTACAAGAGAATCCCCTGACAGGCTATTTCCTCGTATATTCTTACACTTTAGAGACTGGCACAGCTGTCATTTCCTGAATGTCTGATGCCATCTTGTACTTTGTGTCCCAGAAGGACACTTGGTAAGTTCATCCATGCTGAGGAAGTTGAGGCTGTGACCCACTGTTGGTATCACCTAACATCAAGGTGAAAATAGCTTTCATGAGCACTTTGGCTTCTCAGGGCATTGCATCCAGAATGCAGGGGGTTCCTGTCAGAGTGTCAAATCCATGTCCCTCCAACTTAGAGACACGGATGTCACGTGGGACTGTGTCAAAGGCTTTGCACAAGTCCAGGTAGATGATGTCAGTTGCCCTTCCTCTATCCACCAGCGCTGTGGCTCTGTCGCAGAAGGCCACCAAATTTGATTTTCCCTTGGTAAAGCCGCGTTGTTTGTCACCAATCACCTGCTTGTTTTCTATGTGCCTTAGCATAGATTCCAGGAGGATTTCCTCCATGATCTTGCCAGGCACAGAGGTGAGACTGACTGGCCTGTAGTTTCCCGGGTCTTCCTCATTTCCTTTTTTTAAAACTGGGGGTTGTGTTTCCCCTTTTCCAGTCTGCGGGAACTTCACCAGAGTGCCACGACTTCTCGAATATGATGGATAGTGGTTTGGCAACTTCATCTGCCAGTTCCCTCAGGACCCATGGATGTATCTCATCAGGTCCCATGGACTTGTGCACCTTCAGGTTCTTTAAATGGTCTCGAACCTGATCTTCTCCTACAGCTGGCAGTTCTTCCTTCTCCCAGTCACTGCCTTTGCCTTCTGCAACTCGGGCAGTGTGGCTTGAGCTCTTGCCAGTGAAGACTGAGGTAAAGAATTCATTAAGTACCTCAGCCTTCTCTATATCCTGGGTCACTAGGTCTCCTGCTTTCTTCTGGAGGGGGCCCACATTTTCCCTAGTCCTCCTTTTATCACTGTCATACCTGTAGAAGTTCTTCCTGTTACCCTTAACACTTCCTCCGCATTTCCTCTTCCCGTATGGCATCCAGTGTTACCCAACTATTCTTCCCTGCAAGAAGGTGCAAAGATAAGGACAGAATCTAGCTGCATCCTTTTCAGACAGCTGACAGGTCTCAGATGGATTTCCTAGCATGGAAATCTTAACTCCCACGTCTCAGAGAGGGCAATGATGTGTCACTGATATCTTTTCCATTTCTTCTTTCTCCTGGCTCGTCACAATTCCTGAATCTGGTGCCTTTGGCAGAGTGGAGGTAAGAATGACTTTCTGTGTTTGTCTGGGGGTCTTCTCTGGGCTAGGGAGGAGAAGAATGATGAACCAAGGGGATGTGGTTAATTATGCTTAATTGAAGGGTGTGGGTTCCTGGATGCCAAGCATGCAAATGGGGTTCACCTGAAGGGAACATCTGGCTTCTTTATACAGATATAACTGGAGACTGGGACCAGGTAGATAAGGATGCTTCTATATCGAGCAAGCAGTGGATCACATATCAGTACGGGTGTTTAAAATACAGTAGCAGGAATAATATTCTGAAGTAAATTCAATTCACAGTTACACTTCTGCAACTTCACTGACCTTATAAATTTACAGGCAAGAGCTTAACTGCAAGTTAAACTCCTGTCTGTACACAGCCAATATTTTGGTTTGTTGACCACGAGATGAGGGCAAAAGAGGTTTAGATATTTGTTCCAAGCAGAGTTATGGATCACTTGTATGTGATCAGACATGCACTTTTGCTTAGTGTTTTTTGGAGTACTGAACAATTTGGCTGAGTTTTTCTTTTAGAGTCCTCGCATATTTCTACATGTTGCACTGGCAGATCAGTCTGGAAGAAAAAGGAGGTTAGCCTGCAAGGAGGGCTGGGAACTACTGCCCCTCAGAGCAGAAAGCAGAGCCTGAGAAAGTCTGGGCAAATGGCTTTGTCACTCTGCTGGCTCAGACTCCCTGTGTAGGCCCTTGCCTCCTTCTCAGGGGCTTGCAAGATTGATTCAGGAAGTTTGTAAATGATTCAGTGATCACCTGATGGTGATGGCAGACATGCCTTACACCTGCACCCACATAGGTGTGGCAGGCATGGGAACAGGGATCAAATGCTCAGCCCTTCTGTTCTGCAACTGTTCTCACTATTTGCTGCACAAAATTCCTTTTCTGTGAGAAGGCATTGTGAGAAACATGTTGTTGCTGCTTCCTCATTGCAGCCTAGTCCATGTCTCCCTGCAGGTTTTAAAAAGGTGAGGAAACACACTATTAGCACTAGTGGCTCTTGTCAGGCTGCTTCTGCAACAGCACAGCTGCCCCATGCATGCATGTGCCCTCTTTTGCCTCTTGGGGCAAGGGAAGGAGGCACATTTCAGGTTAAACAAAAGGGCCGTCATCAGGAAAATGTGAATAAGGTGATGCATGCCATGCCAGGGATGGCTCCAGCAGGGCAATGGGGGAAGCGTGGTGCTGTGGAGAAACCTGGTCGGTACCAGTCAGATGTCAAGGGCTGTGGGATGGGTGCAGGATGCCAGAGGGTCTCTATGTCACATGAAGGGGTGTCCGTGGAGCCTGGGTTGATGCAGGATGTCACAACATCACTGTCATTTTTGTACAACATCAAGGAATCTGTGCCTTCCTGTATTTTTTAACCAATATGGCATATAGAAAAAAAATAATTCAAAACAAATGGACATGGACCCCAAAGTAGTGCAGCTAAACTGGGTCCAGAAAGTGTCATCTGTAGAGAGCAGCATCTGAAAAGCTGAAATTTGGCCATCCTGTATAATCTCTTGTCCATGTACCTCTAGCTTTCAGAAGAAAAACAGCAAGAACCCCCAGGGCTGACAACAGGTGATTATTTGGACAGGGGAAAGAAACAAAAAGCAGATATGAACAGCTCTGCTGGCTACTCCAAATGTCTGGCATATTGTGAATTGAACTCCCTGACCTTAGTTAAACTGACTGAATGAGCAGTGGGGACAGCTGTACCCAGCCCTCCTCCCTCCTTGATTTAGCCAACCCTCACATGTGGGGGAGGCTTTTTTCCCAGGTCCATCCTTCTCCCCCACCACCCCAGGGGCACTGCACCCTATAGGCTGCCTGAGCAGAGGGCACATCCTCACCCACAGACCTTGCTGCCATGGAGCGGCTGTGTTTGCTGCTGGGAGCGCAGCAGACATGTGGGTACCCTTGCCTTGCTGCTGCCTTTTGATGGCCACGGGGAAGAGGGAAAGGAGGGATGACGGCTGTCTTCTCCTGGATTCAAAAAAAAGCGGGAAAGATAAATAAATGGCCCACGAAGGAGCCAACCCTGCTGTGCTCTTTATTGCTCCAGCACAGGTCTGGCCCCATGCTTTGTGGCAGGAGTTTGCAAAGCAGGAGATGTGGTGAAGAGAGGAGAGGATAGACCTTGCAGAAGGAAAACAGCAGAGACTGTGTCTTCCACCTAAACATGTGTGGAAAAGAGATAGGGTCAGGAGGGGTGAAGGAGCTGAGAAGGGGCAGGCAGGAGTTTGGCTGGTCTGATCTTCCAAATAATTTCCTGGCATGTGTTGTGTGGGACTCACCTGGCTCCTTCTCATTGAGTCTATCCAAAATTAAACTGTTGCTAGTCAGGCAAAAAATCCTGAGTTATCACAGGTGTGCAGCAAGCAGCATCACTGACCTCTTCCTCAGGGAGACAGGAAAACAAAACATTCTCCCGACAGGATCTGGGGTCAGGGTGAGGGGCCACGCTAGGTCACGGTTGTGCATGATCACTCGGTCTTTTTGCCCACTTATGCTAACAACCGTTGTCCAGAGACTCAGCCCTGGAGCTCACCAGGAGGGCCCTGTGCTCACACCAGGGTTCCTTGAAGAAGTTTCATTTTTGGATGGTATTAGCTGTTTTTAGTGGTTATAACCATCTAACCTCTCCTCCGCCCTCTGTTATCCCTACAACACTTTATTTAGAAACAGAGCTTAAGCACCCTGCTCCTGCAAATGTTTAGGGCTGTGAGCTTATTGTGGTGTGTATGCTCTTGTCCTTGACAGCAAGATGTACAAGGGAGACGCAGGCTACTGCAGCACATACAGAGGTGAGGTGTGTAGTGCTATCTTGGCGAAGAATGCTCTTGTTTTCTTCAACTCCTCCTATGCTGACCCAGAGGAGACCCAAGAGCTGCTTGTGCATACTGCCTGGACTGAACTGAAAATGGTGAGTTCATTCTGCCAACCAGCCGCTGAGTCTCTGCTGTGTAACTACGTCTTCCAGGAGTGCAATCCCTCAGGAGCTGGGCCAGCTCCAAAACCGGTGTGCAGGTAAATTAAAAAAAAATGCTCATCTTTCACTTCCATTTTACGGGGATGTGTAGGCAGCAGAGGAGAGGAGAGGGTCTGTCCAGACCTGCAGTAATACTGAGAGAAAATGGGTCCTCTAGGTTTGCATGGGTTTTCCCTTTACTCTCTCTGCTGTGCACACAAAGATCTGATCCAGCTCTCTCTGTGCTTATTGCTAGGGTATGGACTGACTTGCAGGACCAGATGTCTGTCTTATAGAAGGCTTAGCAGGCAGTGTTGAAAAGAAGTATCAATTTGGATTACATAATTGATTTAAATAATTAACATATTGCTATCGGTTAAATCTTACTGGGTCATTATGTAATTATTATTACTACCGTAAGTAACTGCTTGTTTGGAATTTTGACTAAATATTATTACAGTGCATGCAACAATTCTGGCCAAGGCAATACACTAATCATTCAGCACTTCCCACCACAATGAAGATGAAACAAAAAAAGACTGCACCAGAGACACTGCCAGTGTAATTGTACCTGCTAAACCAAACCTCCCATCTGGCTGTTGTATCTCCCCATATGCAGAGAAATGTGCATTGAAACGGGGCTGGCAAGGATCCCGAGGAGTCCAAAGCATCTTCCACTACAGCTAATCCACTACTGACAGGTGTTTGCACAACACGTCCCAGTGACAGAGGCATTGCTCCCTCCCCATGCAACCTCCTGAGTAGCACTTCCCTCATTGCTCCTTGTCCTCCCACCATGGCCACGGGGACAAGTTGCTTCCCTTCCTCTTTGCAGTGAGATTTTACATCTTCGCCAACTTCTCAGACTAGAATAAAGCAGATTTCTCCAAGCTCCGCTCATAGCTCTTGCTTTTTTGGCCTCTGAAGCTTCTGCTCCTCATCTTTCCTTGAGTGCTAAATATATACAGCCTCCAGCCCAGGTTCTGTTAGTGTTAACTCTAATGGAATGATGATTGCCTGGTGTGCCTTGAAGAGGACAGCCCCATGTATATGTCTCAGGGCTAAGCTTTCTTTTTTCCTAACATAACTTTTGGCCACAACTGATTCATGTCCATTTTCAGCCCTTCGAGGACTGTTGTCTAGTCATTCTCCACTTCATGTCTAAGCAGCTGACATCCTTGCCTTAGTGCCTTGTCCTCCTTCAACTGCATCTTAAAGCTGATAATTGAGATATATGTTTGTTGGAAGAGCAGCCCCAACTCCAGTATCTCAACTGAAATACAAATCTCTGCAGACATGGCAAGCACTCCCCCAGCTGGTCTTGGGCCAAATGTAGTCTACAGGTTATTATTTTTGCAATTATGTAGGGGCTTTTTAGGACGTTCAGCAACATGTTGTCTTTGTAATCTGGACCTTTCTGATCACTCTTCCTTTAATATCTCTAAGACAAAAGCACTGTGGAAAATCCCAGTCAGAAGCTTGACATGGTGTTCCCTATTTGGTGCCTGTGCTGTTTGGTATTCCTCCTCCAGCATGGTAGTGGCATATATTGTACGAAATAATTGTATGTGCGAGTATCCACAGATAATAATGCAGCTAAGTACTGAAACTTGCTTTTTGCTGGCATACTCCTCCCTGCTGCCTTGTTCTGCTCTTTGTCATTGTGCCCTTTAGTACATGATCTCTCTGCCTTTTTTCAAGATGTGTGACAGTATTTTTATCTTGTCCACACATGCACAGCCCATTTGTTGGCTAAGGATTTTAGACAGTGCTCCATGAGGCATTTTAGTGAGATCTGGGTCTTGCTCAATTTACCTCTGCTCACAAGTGGCCCTGCAGGACCGGAACCTGTGGTGATTTGACTGAAGACCTGCACTTCTGGGGTACTTTTGAAGTCAGAGTGATATAAATCAGCATAAATCTGCACTTGATCTGGAGCTAACAGGCACAGCATTTGCAAATATTTCTAAATCTTAATGGACTTTCCTGGCATCATCTTTCTTCAAATCCACGAGTCAATGTTATGTTTTTTTCACTTGAGTAATTTTTCCTTGTGATTGTAGTGCAGATTTAGATGCAGATTTCTTCATAACAAGAAGCCCAAAACTGCATCCTTCCTGTTTCCTGTTCCCAGAGCACATCAGCTGGACAACAGCTCCTCCAAAGCCCTCACCCAATACTCCTTTTGATAACTCAGACATCTAATCTGCTTCTGAACAGTTGAGACCTCTGGGGGCTCTTGAACACATTTCACATGGTCTTGGTTGCTTTTCAATTATCTTATCTGCTTTTTACTGACAACTTTATACCTCTCTGCAGAAACTGGCTAGACTTGAACTTAGCTATCTCAGAGGCTAGAGAATTATCCCAGTTTTTGAGGGACATATTTCCCTTGACATATTTCCATGTGTTTGTGTCTTGTTATTTATTCTCCACACCTTTTCTCTCCCTATGTAATTTTTTGTGTTCATTTTGGTTTGTAAGCTAGCTAGTAAAAATAACAACTGACAAACAGACTGAGTAAAGCTTTTATAAAAATAATCAAGAGGTAAAACAAGATGAAGCGAAACAGAAGAAATCAACATGGGAAAAAATTCTCTTTGTGTAGATTAAGATGGAATTTGATTAAAATTAGAGTTTTCTTGTTTTTAAGGGAAAGTGATGTCTCCTCCTGTAATTTTTTGTTACATCTGCCTTTTACCACTGCTTCTGTGACAGCACAAGAAAGCCCCTCAATTTCTGTTTCAACTACTGCTGATATGAAGTGACCAGGCTGAAGTGAAGAGTCTTGTGTTGGAAAACATCTCACTTTGGTCGGGCCTGTGTGTCCCCCACCTCCTCTTAAATAGTCCTGTGTGGTTCCTAAAATGGTAGTGATCCGTTTGTCCTCTTCTGCTCCTACTGTGCTTTGTCCATCTGTCATTTACATGACATAAAATTTCTAATAATAATCTAAAGTAATCTTTGCATATGATCTCATGAAGCTCTTGCTGCTCAGGATTAAGTGCTATAACAATGGTATGAGCCCAGCTCGGGGAGACTGACCATCCCACCCTCTGCCTGGGGTGGATCACCTGCCTTTAACACTGGAGTGGACAGGATTGCAGAGGAAGGGTCTTTCATATTTGCAGTTGCACACCAAATCAGGGGCTTATTTAAGGATGCTCAGGCTTCAGGATTGAAGACAGCTAATGCAGTCCAGATCTCCCAAGTGTCAGATAGTGCTTCAAATGCAGTATTTTCTCATTTATCTAGCTAAACTTTACTTCAGAAAGTAATTCCTGTTCCACTTGTTGTTTAATGTAAAAAAGATAAATTACGCCATTGCTTTCATGGAAGTGGGGAAGGAATAAACCAGCACTGGCTAGAACCAAGCACAGGACAGCTTGGCTGCAATGGCTTCAGCCTGCAGACTTGAAGGGCTGTTGCAGAAAAGCTGCTGCCCTGGTATGATTCCCATGGCCTCTGTCCTTCAGGTGCTTTAGAGGGTTTGCAGTGTTGGTATTCGTCACTAAAACTCATGGCCAATCTGCTCTTGCCAAAAGTGTTAGCAGACTATAAATAAAGAAACTGCATCGGCCCACCAGGTGATGAAATTGGCTACAATCTTCACCATGGACCCAAGCAGTACCCTTCTGCACCAGTGTGTCCTCTCCCACTCTGCCAGCAGGTGTGGTGGTCGGGCCGGATAAGGATATGCAAAAGACTTCTGCTGACCTCAGCAAAAGTAGTCTTTGCCCATGACCTCAAAGCTGATTTTGCAACTCAGGCTCTCAAGAATGAGTATATAAATAAGCAAATTACTGATAAATTGACTAATGCAAAAAACTCTCAAACTTTCCAGTATGGTCCAGTTTCTTTTTTTTTTTTTNTTTTTTTTTTTTTTTTTTGTCTTCTTGAGCAGATATTTCTGCTTTGGCCTTCTTCACAAGCAGTTTCTCATCTAAGGAACATTTAAACATCCAAAGCTCTTCTTGTCAGTGAATGTTTCACATTGCTATGGAGGCAATACATTAGGTAGGAGACAGTTAGGTTTCTTGCTTTACCAGGCAGTGTAAAGGTTTTGCTGCAGACAGCTGACAGCTGAAAAAAAGAGACTGAAAGGTGTCTGTAGAGAAAAGATGAAAATTGGATGGCTGATTCTGTGAGAACATAAATACAGGCAAATATTTATTTTTTTAAGAAGATTAAGAATTACAGCTCACCTCCTGTCTTTAGTCAACTACACTTTAATGTATTATTTACAGAAGACATGAGATTTTCAGAATGTACTGAAAAATGTTAAGATAACTCCCAGATGTGATTTTATAAGTTGGCAATAGATCTGTAGGGAAAGATGGGGATGAACTCCTACAAACTGTGATGCATGTTGTGTTTTAAGCGTAACCCTGCTTCATTAAAAATTTATCTTTGTGGGTTTCCTAAAGGAAGCTGAATACTGTTTCCTTTGTGGTTTATGAGAAGCATAAAGAAGCATAGTCTTGCTAATGAATTTCTGTGGGACTACATAACTCCTGTACACCACTAAGTGCAGCCATTGTTATCAAGTCATTGACTGCTGTATTTCGCTGTTTTTTGCAAAATAATGTAGAGAGAATTGCCTTGCTGTAAAGGATCTCTACTGCTTTAAGGAATGGCTCTCAATGGAAGAAAACTCTCAGAAGGGGATTTACAGGCCAGGGCTGTTGCTGCTCACTCTTCCTGAATGCAACAGGCTGCCCAGCCTGCACCAGGATCCCAGTGCCTGCACCCGCATCCCTTTCTTCGGTAAGGTGGCACACACTGCCAGTTGTCCAGAGAGCTGCGTTCTTTGTGAGGGAGGGGGGAAGGATGTGATCCATAACTGACAACTAATGTAAAGGCTTACGTTGTGTTCCACCCTGCCAGCACCTTTGCATTGCACTGTGACAGCCTCCTCAGCTGTTTGCCTACTTCGTCTGACTGGGGTGTGCAAAAAATCCCAAGTAAATAGAGCCTGTCTATTTATTGAGAGGATCACGAAAACCTTATTGACAAAATCAGTCTTTGTGATGGCAACATTGTCATTTAGGTGCTGTTCAAAAAACCAAGCTACTTAAGCACTGCTGGGAAGGAACTTTTTCCCATAGCACGCTCCTAAGCAAGCACCCAGTTATATCGCATCCTGGACAAACCCTCCTAGCATCTTCTCTTGTCTTTTTACAGATTTTAAGAAGGAGAATATAACCAGTAAGTAGACTGTTCTAGGCTCTATGTTTCTAGAGCTCAGCATGATATGTGTTGAAGATGCAGCTTGCAGAGCATTTTTGTGTCCTGACTGGCTGGATTCAGATTGTTTCCGGGGAATGCCTGAGATTTCACATCCGAGGCATGGGGAAACACATTTCCGACTCTTCAGGGCTTGAGGAGAATGTGGTCTGGTAACTGGTGAAGGTGATTAGAGAGGCACAGTGCTTTTAGATGGTACCCTCCCCTCCAGATGTTCCCCCTTCTTTCTACCTATTGCTTCTAGTTTTGCTTTACCCATATTTGGTATTTCTGATACTACTACTGAGGTCATCACAATGTTATATGCTGTTTCTGACACGGTTACCTATGTCAGGCTGGCCTTGAAAGACCTTATTACCCAAAAAGCCGCAGAACTCTGCTGCCATCATCTCTGGAGCCTGGCCATTTCTCTTGTGGCCCTCCCATGACCAATGGTGAGACTCAGCTATTCCCTGTCGTGCTGCTATGACTTCTGTCAGCCTCTTGCCCTGCTGCTGGTCATGGCTGAAACATACACATCCAGCTCTTCCAGCTGACATGCAAGTGCAGTTTAAAGCTCAGCCACTGAACTTGCCCCATTGGAAAAAGAAAGAACAGTGACTCCCTCCTGCCATGCTTCTGAGCAGGCAATGTTTGCAGATTTGGCACCGGCAGGCACCTTCTGTGTGGAGAGAGAAAGTGAAAAAGGTGAAATTGAGAATTTGGGGGAATTGTCTCTCATGGGAATGTCTCAGCTCCACCCAGCCACCCAAATCTCAGGTGCCTGGCACTGCACACCTGGGAGACAAGTGCTTTAGCACTCCATAGGTGCTCGTAGCATCACTGACCAACACTTACAGCTCACAGCTGCAGCCTTCCCCCACACTGGGGAAAGGAGCATGAGAGAGGGATGTCAGAAAATGAGTGGTGCATTCATGGGGTGGTTTCAGCCTCCTCTTGGATGTTTGCAAGTTAGGACATGGCCTCTGTCTCCTGTGTAAATACATGACCTGTTTGTTCAGCTTTCACAGTATTTTCCCAGGGTGACATTGCACAGATGTGCAGTACTTGCTTATAAATCAAGGAGACATAACAGTAACATTTTAGTGATATTGCTCCCTCCTTTTTCCTTTAGATCCACTGTTAAATGCACAAAGGTTTGGGGAGCATGAATCAAACCGTTTTCTATATCTTGACCATCAAAGTTATTCAGTAAAGCCCAGTTGGACCACTTCATTATTCCCTCTGTCCTAATTGTATCAAGACCTGGTATGAGAGCAACTGCATTTTCCAGGCCACCAAGGACTTAGGGGTGCTTCGTTAGTGTTGCTGTTGCCCCTAAATCTCTCCACATTGCTTTTCTAAGGTGTCTCCCTGATGTTTACTTCAGATCTGTGCAAAAGCTTTTTCATGTTGGTTACTAGCTCATTCACAAGGCAGGTTTCAGGCATTGCTTTCTTTGCCTTTGAATGTGAGACATTTAAAATACTGGGCTCAGACACACAACTATGTCCTATGGTAGCTTAACAAGATTTTACACCTCTGCAGAGCTACAGGTGCTCATCATGTTGGGGTTGCTAGCTTGTTGCAGATGTGAGGCATAAATGGTAGCTTATATCAGTCAAAGAAGTCCAGGTTAGAGCATTTTACTTTGAGTTTGTGATGGATTAAGTGGGCTACGTGCGCCTATGAAGTCCATGGCAATCCTATACTGAGATTTGCATGCCTTGGGTTACAGGACTTGATCTTGTGTTTGAACTCACTCATCTGGAGCAAACATTGTCATGGTGGTGTTTCTACCCGCTCATGTGTAGTGCCTGGTACCTAGTGAAAGTTCAGAGAGCTAAGGGTCTATAAAAGACCCATAACTGCATTCCTGAGTGCTGTGGGTGATGAAAGAAGAGAAGAGCGGATAGTAAATGCATCATGATGCATTTACAATGTTCCTTCTAGAGGAGAAACAGGACAATCTGTGAGGATAAATTGAAACACATAGCCTTTGTCTCAAACTTAGACCAAAACTTATACAAAGCTTTCATTAAGCTGAAAAAGATTTGCTTAAATAATCTTCACTTTAGAACAGGTCAGGTTTACTTCTGGTTTTCTTTTATTGAGCTGCAAGTTTAAGAACACAACAGAAAATAAAATTATGACAACAGTGTTTGCTGGCTTATTAACTTATCTAACACGGCTAATAATGCAGGAGACCCTAATGCATGCTATCAACCAGAATGTTAGCCCAGGGCCAGCAGAGTTAACATAAGATTAGCTATCATGTGTTAAAGTGTGTAAGGCTGCAACTCCTCTGTTTTCTTCCTGCTTCCTAGATTATGCCATTATGCATTAAAGTCTCCTATGAGGACAGATGATGTCTACATTTATGTTTTGGGAACATAGTCCTGCAGTAAAAATCCTCTCAAGATTTTCTGCTTTATTTTTCTGTAGTCAGAGTAAGCCTTGTGTATGGAAAGTCAGCTACACATTCTTCATTATAAAGAACATTATTTTATACTGATACTGTTCCTTCAGATCTGTAGTTGCTTTCAGTGTGTGGTTTCCCTGTATGCTGGAAATGACAGTCTCTTTCTAAACATTCAGTCTCAGAGGACAAGCACTGTACAGAGACAGGGAAAAGGGATACCACCATAGGACCTTATGAGTCCCAGCCCTCTGCTCCCTACCCCAGGAATGTGGGTGTCTTCCTGTTAGTGCTCCTGTAAGAATGCAGGCTAGGAATCACGCAACCAGTGCTGTAATTTGCTTTCTGACTTGGTTTGGCATGAGTGACTTCACTGTTCTTCTGCTCTGAGCTTACTGTGTGGAAGCGCTGCGGTGAACTGGTTAGATGCACTGCAACCATCACAGGCACATGGCCCGTTTTCCCAGTCTGAAAGGGCTCCTGTTCCCTCTTTGGAGTTTTATCAGATTTGATCTTGTGTATTGAGCTCAAAAACCACTTAAGCGCAAACAGGAGGCTAAATAGTTCCCTGCCTGCAGTTGTCTGGTCCTTTTGTGTGCTTCAGATCTGTTGCTAATTGCCACATGCTCTTGTGTAAGACATGAAGTTTACTCTTGTGAGTCCCACAGCAGAACATGGTCTGAGATGCCTTGACCCCTTGTTTTTCTTTTTTTCCCCAGGGACTTGCTACAGTGGCAATGGCCAGTTTTACCAGGGCTGGGCCAACGTCACGGCCTCTGGCATTCCCTGCCAGAAGTGGAGCGACCAGGTGTGCATCAGTGTGAGATTCACTGAACAGAGAGCCATGCTCGAGGTCTGCTTTTCCGAAGAGTTTCCTAGAGCTGGGCAGCCCAGTCCCAGTGGAAGGGTTGAGCAGGGGACAGGTTGCCTTCATTCTTGAGTTCAGTGATGTTTCACACCCTCTTTGTATTTCAGTCTGCAAGTTCCCCTTCCTGTGACAAGATGTGTTCCCTGTCATTCTGACAGGCTACTGAAAGCTGTTTTACCTCTGCCTTTCTTTGCTCCTTTGTTTTGTTTGGTTTTCTTTTTATAACACCAGCAGGAAAAATTGTACTGAAATACTCATCCAACTTGTTTGCTCCCCCAAGGCTCCCCACTTGCACAGGAGGACTCCTCAGGTTTTCCCTGAGCTGTCTGATGCCGAGAATTACTGCCGCAATCCAGGAGGTGAGAATGAACGTCCTTGGTGCTACACAAAAGACCCATCTGTGACCTGGGAATACTGCAGCGTGTCTCCCTGTGGAGATGGTAGGCAATTGCAATTTATAATTTCTGCCACTGTTGTTTTTTTTGGACTATGCAAGGTGTTTGCATCCTGAGTGCTCATGGCCACACCAATCTGTTCTGTCTTCTGAATTCGGCTGGTCCTGGTTCTTCTCATATATTTGCTCAGCATCTTTAATGAGAGAGTGTAACATGCACCTGAAAGACGGGAAAATGAAGATAGGGAAATTGAGCACCTTGTCCCAGATTACATTAAGGCCAAAAGATGAAATAAAGTTTCCTGGAGTATTATGAAGAATGGATTTTCCACACTTTGTTTTAAGGAGAAGGTAGGGTTTCAGGCAATTTTCCGAAGTTGTTTGGCTTCTGGCATTTTTTTCAATAATAATAACCAATTCTAACTAAAAACAAATCTGAAAATTATGCAAACATCTTCGCTCTGTGGTGCTGAAACTAAGTCTTCCTGTTATTTCCTGATCAAAGAACAGAACAATTTTTGAAACATATTTATCCAAGATACACAGTTTCCGAATCTTAGTGTCTGGAAATATGACAATTCTTGCACAAGCAGGGGTGCTGTGGACTTAAGGGAACACAAGAGAGTATCAGTTTAACTGGCCTTAAAAAACATGGTTTAAATTTCTTTCTGTTCTCAATCATTGCATGTACAGATAGGATTTTATAGAATGTCTCAGAAAGTACTCAGCAAGTAGCTACCTGAATGTTATTTTTTTTCTAAAGACAGCCAAATGTATTTTACACTAGTTTACCATATTTGCCCCATAAACACACTGAGATGCAAACTGTCGGAGTCAAAGGGATATTTCAGGAAAGTATCACTGTGTGCTTACTTGGTCTTACACTCCTCTCTGTAGATTCCTTTCTGGACACATGATACATTGTAGACCATTGATCTGCAGATGTTACTATATTTGAATATTGTTGAGACTGTCAGATGTGATCTCCCATCTGTAACTCTTCCTAACATTCCTTACCAAAATTGTGTTCCTAGTTCAATGGGAATTAAGTCTTGGTCTTTACCAGATCCTGGGTTTTCACATTTTACAAGCAGAAATGGGGTTTTCTTCCTGCAAACCAGGTTTCCCTAGTATGGTCCTCTCAGGCAGAAATACGGTGGTATCTGCAATGTCAGTAATTCTCAGGACATTGGGCTGACTCCACAAATACCTCTTAGAGAAAGCCCTGTAAAATATCAGAGGCATAATCTTCTGATTTTGTTTGCATTACAGCATTGTCATCACTAGGAACAAGAAAACCAAATGGAGAGACTCCAAATCTCCCCCCTCCTCCTCCCTTTTCCCCTACATACTCCATGACTGTTATCATCTCGATCATCTCCAGCTTTGCCCTGGTCGTGATCCTTGGCATTGTCACCCTGGTTTGCTGCCGTCAACGAAAGCAGTGGAAAACCAAAAAAAGGTAAAAGCTCAGGACTTAATTCAAGGTAACAAATGCTGCTTTGAAAGAGGGCTTGCCTGTTTCTGAGCGTACAGTCCTGTAGACACCTGGCAGGGGGGGAGCAGCCCTCCCTTTGCCTGTGGCAATACAGTGCAAGCTCTGGTGAGTCACTATGCCAGAGCAGAAGGTGGCTGGTGGCTGTTCTGGGGACATGATGTGACACCTTGATGCAAGACTCTTTCAGCCTTGCTGCACCTCCCTTTTCCATCCTGGAATAAACCAGCCCCGGTGGATAGGCAGATAGTTATCTCCTGGCAGGGGGCCGTGCACACACAGACTGAAAACTGCTCCCTCATTTCAGAGATTCAGAGACACCAACGCTCACCACTTTGCCTTCTGAACTCCTTCTGGACCGGCTGCACCCCAACCCAATGTACCAGCGGATGCCTCTTCTCCTCAATCCAAAATTGCTCAGCCTGGAGTATCCCAGGAACAATATTGAGTATGTGAGAGATATTGGGGAAGGAGCATTTGGGAGAGTCTTCCAAGCAAGGTAAGCAGTCTGTGTGTGAGTTCTCTCTGTCTTAGAAAAATTAGCAATTGGGCAACTGCCTATATGGACACTGGAAATAATTTATTAATTCACTCAAATGAAAAAACAAATGCATGTGTATCGAGTGGTACACTCAGGCTTGCATAATTGTTTCTGTTGTCCACTGCTTTCTGTTGATGTTTGTTAAACTGTTGTCACAAATGACTCTCCTGTTCTTTTCTCTAGTAGATGTAATGTCTTACTCACATACCGAAGTCCAGTGTAAAAGCTTAGCTAAATTTATCATCACTGTTTTTGCCAAGAATATTGCCTGTGACATGGGACCTATTGTGAAATTCTTACATTTCCCAGTATTTCCAAATTGTCAGTGTGTGGTGTACTCCATTATAATGCCAGCACTGGCTGGTAATTACCACAGAGGACAATGTGTCAAGCTACAGTTAGGTCCTGACCCAGTTTCCATTTGATTCAGTGGCAAAAACAAACAAAAAATCCCCTAAAAACCCAACCCACTTAGGCCAACAGTTTTTTTTGTGTGTCCCCTTTAGTTACTAATTTTTTATTCTTGCAATTTGCAGCCATTGTTGCCTGTTTTAAATTTAAAGTACTAGATGAGATTTCAGTTCTATTAGATCTCATGGGAGGTGAGATCATGCACTTCTTCAAATGTGAAAAATGTTTCATTGAAAAACCCAGAGATGAACCCACTCCTGCCTACACTGAGGTGGATGGACGGTGTCTTTTTAACCTTGACAGAGTCCATAATTTCTGCAGGACAGTCTTTGTCCAATACTTATCTCCTTGGAAAATTCCATCCTGAAGTTCTTGAAAGAAAGTGGACATACTGTCCAGTTCCATGTTTATGCGGGATGGTTTTCTTTATCTTTTACAGTTAACAAGTCTGAGATGTGGCTGATTTTGCAGCTGTATCTGAAGTAGTGTATGATGACCTCAAAAAAAACCAGGAGAGTATCAGAGTCCAACCATGGGCCAAGAGCTCCCTGGTGCAGCTGTTCCCATTGACTTCAAAGACAAAGGACTTTCGTTGCAAAAAGCAGTCCTAATAACCGATACTTTAAAAGTATATAGTTATGTGTTGATGCATCTGCTAGGAAATGAGTTACACACAGGTTAAATGTCTTAAAGTGGGGAAATAGTTTCAATGGCTGTGATGGATTTTTTTTTTTCTAATGAAGGGATACTTTTCTTCTAATGGAAGAAATGCAGGCATACTTTCTTTAATTCAGAGAGAGATAAAAATAACGAAGCTTAAAGGACATGCAGTGCGAAAATCACAGATGCTTAGCCTGTGATTGATTGTTAGCCTGGATGTCAAAGCTGAACACTTCTGCATTAGAAATGAGAACAAAGCTGTAGGAACTGTGCCATGGCTGTGCTTAGGGCACTGCACACCAGCCAGCGTAGGGGTGCAGGGCAGCCCTTGTTCTAGCCTCAGTACAGTGCTTGGGATGCCCTGTGAGCATCACCCTCCCGCTGATGTGGCGGGGGTCTTCACCATGCTGTGGGTGCGCAAGCAGGGCAGGTGGTCTTCCTGCCAAGTGCCACCTTGGCCTTGCGCTGGGAGCTTAAATATAGTTTGAGTACTGCATAGACCTTTCTGAGATGGAAATGACTCTCACCTACACTGAGCAGCTCCTCTCAAAGGGCATTCAAATGCCACTAAAGCACTGGATTAAGCAAGTGCTAAAGTGGTATAGATATCTTTTGTGTTTATTTCATCCATCGCAGTGATGCAATTTATTTTAAAACTTTTTTTAAACCTTTTTGCTATTGTCAGTGGAAACTGTGAGAAAAAGAGACCAAAAAAAAAAAAAAAAGCAACACATCTTTTTTAGACAGCTTTTTCACAGTGGAGATTACCATGCCCTGAGAAATGCCTGGTCTATGTGGCTCAGGGAAGGAGCCGCAGAAATATTGCTTCTGAGGGGCTTCCTTTACTTTTACTAACATCTCTATCAAAAGTCCCTCCAAAGCCTTATATTCCTGTGGAACGTTTAAGCCACTGGCATCTCTGTGCACCGCTGTCAAATCAGTGCAGACTGCTGATCCAGTAGTCCCAGCTGTGCATCCCTCCAGGTTACTGAAGCTAGCACAACTGAAATCGTTGCCTTCCTGTCTCAGATGGATAAAATGTACTTGTCTACGTGTGTTAAATGGACATCTCGAGTTAAGTTTAGCAACCGTCTTACATCTCCTGGTCTCATGTTTCTCCCTCTCCTGTAAACACAGCTCTGTGCCCAGCACCAGCGATGCCTTTGCCAGTTGGCTTGCTGTGAGTTCTGATTCAATGTTTACTCACTTATGGGTCAAGCAATATGTTAGGACAGGAAGTGTCTGGCTATCATTTACCAGCCTCTCCTGAAAGGCTGCTGTCTTCACTGGGGGCAGTTTCACACTGGAAAAGGTGTGGACGTAGCCAGTTACCCTAACAGATGTCCTTAAAACAAGATTCAGGACCTGGCTCAGGTCTGTCCTGACTGGGTTGTGATGGCCAGCTGAGGATCCTCTGCCCCAGGAGGACCACGCTGTCCACACACATCACTAGAGCACCAGCCCTGTGTGGTTCAATGCAGACCAGCATGCAAGTTTTCTCCCAGAGCTGGAGCTGCATGGTCCAGGCTAAGACTGAAGCCCAGGATTGCCTAAAAGCCTGGATGCTGGGGTCTTTGCTAGCAGGCCAGTAGACCCCCACTGCAAAAGCACACCTTGTAATCTCTGCAAGAGACAAGGCTGTCCTTAAGGTTGGAATTTCTCTGATAGATTTCTCCTCATGTTCTTTCCAAGTGCAAAGGGTGTTTCTTTAACCTGCTGTCTCAAATATAGCTGAAAAAGAGTGTGGATGTTAATAATAAATTAAAAACCAACCATGCAACAAAATGAGCCCTGGACAATTCAGAGCACTCTGCTGCCCACATACAAATTTCTCCAAAGGACAGGGCAAAGGTAGGTCTCCCACAGCCTCAGTAGATGTTGGTTGCATCATTTAATGATTTAACAGAAGCTACCCGGGTGTGATGCAGAGAAAGATAGGGGACAGGACACAATCTCAAATGCAGGTTCAAGCTCCTCAGTTTTTTCAGAGTTACTGCTCTGGAAAGAAAACCTGATGGGAAACATAAAGTCAGGCACTCTCTGTAGGCTTGGGCAAAATCCCTATGTGCACCATTGGTTAGTTCTTTGAATAGCAAACACCTACAAGCCAAACGCTGCGAGTGTTGCACAAATCCATTGATGGTGAAGAAGGCAAGGACAGCTGCTATCTGTTCTGTGTGCTAACAGTGGAAATTTCTCCTAAGCATTTAGAAAATCACAAAAGAGGAGACCCAAGGTGATTTCTGTTGATGCTTCCCAGTTCTAGAAGATTTACCCATTTTCTAGAAAATGGGCCTGCCACCTGAATTCTCCTGGTTAATTTTATGATCTTCCCATGGCTTTCCTGGAGATGTGCCTTATTCCTTTGTGCAAAGACTGTCTTCTGGGCACCAAAGGGGTCAATTTTAACAGCTCTCTGACAAGTCTGCAAACAGAGTCTGTCTCTGTTCCAATCAGTGTGATTTTCCAAGGTCTGCTAAGAACTGAGCTGAAGTAGCACATGAGTTACCAAGGGTGAAATTACTTGCTGTTGTGTAAAGGCCCATTGAACGACTTCATACAGCTTAATCTCACTTAAGTTACATTTAGGTTAGTTTACATTACAAGATTTCAGCGAAGAGTAGATGGATGGGTGTGCTTCAAGATTTAGCCTGAGGTGAGTATCTTTCTCAGAAGTATGTAAGAAGGAGCTGTGCCTGCTCCTGCTTTCGCACTGCACTAGGTTCTGCATTAGGTCTGTTAGCCAGTGATGAGTGGTAATCTACAATGAGGCTGTTTGGAAGAGATAAAGGCCCTCCTCTTTTTTACTTTTAAATTCTCCACTCATTTCTTCAGGCTGTTGCTGCTGACTTTCTTGAGTGCTGAGATTAGACAGCAGCTGGTAGTTGCTGGTACTTCCCTCCTACTAGACTGGAAACTTGCTTGCCAGCACAGGCTTAAAATAGGAAGACATTCTATTGCAATGGAGGCAGTAGCAGGCAAGTATGGAGTCTGCTCCTCTTCTCTGGTGTGCGTGCCGGAGCTCCGTGCCTGTGTGTCTCAGCTGTGACCTGGCCACTTGTGAGATTCCTTTCTTAATGGGCACCCTGCCATCTTCTGACATTTGACATTTACAGCATCCAAGTGCATATGTTGCAACTGCCATATGTCTGGAGTAGATGACAAGGAAACTGGAAGTTTGCTTTGGAAATCGGAACCTCCTTTTGGGGCTACTGAGCAATAAAATAACCTGGCATTTGAGTAATGGGAGGGCAGCTAGGCCAGCATAGTAACACGACACGTAAATGGGCACCACTCTCCATGGGCTCTGGGTAATAACCTCTAGGGAGCATGTTTTAACTGCAGGACCCCTGGGAAGAATTGGTGTGGGCAACAAAATGCAATTCTGAGGTTTAATGCATGTTTGAAGAGTGGAAAGTTACTTTTCTTTGGCAACACCTGCCCCTAAATCTTTGTCAAGACCATCTAATTAAACTTGTTGAGGGTGCAGTGACCTGTGGATAAGATGACAAAATGAGCCTGTGGTTGCTCTAAGTCAGGAAGCTCTCTTTCCTATGGGTTTGTGTCTCTAAGCTCTAGCCGAAGATTCACCAGTATCTTAACATGGGTGTATTCACAAAGTACCTTGTACTTCAGACAGGGCATATATATGCTTTGTCCCTTCTGTCCTGTCACCCATTTTCACTAAACTTGTAGGAGCGTAACTGTTTCCTAGACCTCAGCTCCACCACGTTAAATTCAGATGAAACTAGCTAATGGATTTATCATTTGTTGAACTACAGGCACACACACATACCACACACACACACGCGCGCACACACTCACACCAGTGGCAAAAGGGTGTTTTCCTTACAAACCCAGGGGAATATACTTAACTGTAATTGTTACTTTTACTCTAATAGTAGCCAGATCTACCAATGCCACCATTGCACGAGGTATGGGACAAGATGCAGTGAAAAGAGACTCTTTCAACATTTTCATGTAAAGTAAGTTTAACTCTAGTAAGCTCAGTTATTACACCCAAAAACCTAATTGGTTGGACTGAAGAGTCCATTCTTCCCTCCATGAAGTTTCTGATGTGACGTTCAAACTAGGGAGAGGTTATTGCTTACCAACTTGTTATTTATCTGTCTCTTTACCAGTCATGGTAAAGAGTCTGTACACAGAAAAAGCAGTGATCAAAAAAAGCTATACTGGATTTAGTCCCCCCCCCAAATTAAATTAATGGTCTCTCTACTATGCAATGCAGACGTGCCATGAGGTGAGGATGGTCTTTCATGTTCCTTCAGCTGATGCTGGGGCCTTCCACCTTTTTTTTTTTTTTTCTTTTGTCAATCTCTCCTTTTACATCACATTCAGAGCCTACATTTACTGTGCTTTCCATCACTGATGCATTCCTTTCTTCCCTCTCCCTGCAGGGCCCCAGGGCTGCTGCCATATGAGCCTTTCACAATGGTGGCAGTGAAAATGCTGAAGGAGGAAGCGTCCGCAGACATGCAAGCTGACTTTCAGAGGGAGGCAGCCCTCATGGCAGAGTTTGACAATCCAAATATCGTCAAGCTTTTAGGTATCTGAATGAGGTGCCCATGTACAGGGTACCACTTTCTGCAAATTTGCAGTGGGGTTGTTGGGGGTGCAGGGGCAAACACACATGCATGACCAGTGCTTAATGCAAATGGCAATGCTGGTCTCTTTTGCAAAAGAAAATGTTTGTTGCAAAAGAAGTGAGCTTTTCTATGTGCCACTTCATGCACTGCTACATTGTCCACCGGAACAAGTGTCAAAATATAGGTCTGATGCTGTTGCCTGAACAGGATGGTGCATCATAATAAACCCTTCTTGTCCTGCATTGACTATACTGTTGACCATCTTGCTGCCTAGCTCAGCTTCCAGTTTAATAACATTGGAACAAATGTCTTACATGGAAAGCAAAGCTTCCTGGAGCTGTGATTTATTTTGTGGGTACTTGAAAAAAACAGGCACAAGTCTTGTTAGTTTTATGGGTCCCACTTACCCTTATGATGTCTTAACACTCACCAGCATTGAAAAAACAAAATGGAACAAATAAACAAAAAAAGCCAACCGCAAAAATGGTTGCTTCCTTCCCTTCCTTGCTGAAATGAAACCCCAGTTTATTGGGTTTTTTAGAAAGTCTTGATACCACAGCTTGGCAAATAGGGCATTCTTCTGTGAAGAAAGCTGCCAACTAAAATTTGTTTCAGTGTATTTTCAGTTTTTAAATGAAGTAGATGTTGTTAGCCACATTCACCTGGCAATTGTGCTCTAAGTTGTATGCAGATGTGATCCCTGTGAACAGGTAGCTGAGATCTTAGTTTATTTCAATAGGAAGCTCCACAAAATCTGGAAATAGATAAATCCCAGTTTTGGGGAAGCTGTGTTGATACTTTGGCTACAGAAAAGAAAAGCAGGAAATGCTCCAAACTCAAAAAAACTTAGTATTTATTGTCAACACATTTTAGGTCAGGAAAGGGCAAAGGTACAGGAACAAACTAGTTTCACATCATGTGAGTGTGGGGAAAACAGTCATGTTGTTGAAGACAGCTTAGATGATAAAGCTCTCACATACATCCTCATGCCTGTCAGATCCTGATTTTATTACTCTGGGTACAGCTATCTGGTTTTCCTGAAAAAATTCAAGTGTTAGTTTATCAACAAGAATTTCAGATTTCACAAGTTGGATCACCAATTGCTAAATAATAGCCCTAAGAAAGCAAAACACTTAAATTTTAAATGCTGGCTTCTGCTGGTTGGCAATTTAATAACAGGCACGCAAATATTTTTGCTGTATCACTCTATGCTCAGTAAAACCGGTGGGAGTGGGATCCTGTACTGATGCTGGCCCCTAGTAAAGCTGGTGCAGGGCCAGGCATGTGTCCTTCACTGGGATTAACTTCTGCATCTAACAGATGTGGCAAATCTCTCCTTTCTGGTGTTTGTTTTTCCCTGATCTTTCTTTCATTTTTGAGTATCTGTCATGCCAGAAGCTATTTCTGCAGCCAGTATTTTTTGTATGAGCTATTTAAAAAAAAGGGAAAACCCAGAACACGTTGTAGTGGGAGTGTCTTTGCATTTCAAGTATCACACTGAACTCCTGAACGTGCCCCCTGTGATTACTCCTGAAGTCTTCCTGGATGTGTGTAGGCCGCCCTACACCTGCATCAATATAAATACAATAATTAAAATAAGCAAAAGAATTAAAAAATACTGCAATTAGAACTATAAAGGTTATTTCCTGACAGTATGTCCTTTCAGTTGCACCTGGGAAGAGTCAGTACTTCTGTTAATGCCAAGTTAAGCAGGATTAGGCTCTTAATTAAACATAGCTCTGAAAGGGTAACCTGTTCCTGGGATGTGGACACAAATCAGGCAACTGCATGACTTGTTAGCACCTCCCACAGAGCTTGGCATTAGATCCCTGATGAAGAAGCTTCAAAGACAGAAAGGGATGCATTCAAACTTGATGGTATTTGCATACTTCGCCTTTCTCTCTGTCCCTTCACGCATTCTTGAATATCTCCCCTTTGTGTAAGCATTTTTGAATTTTTTTGGTTTTGCACAACTGAACACTCTTTGCTCCCCAAATGACCGGCATGGTGCATCTATCTTCTTCCAGGTGTGTGTGCTGTTGGGAAACCAATGTGCCTGCTGTTTGAGTATATGGCCTATGGGGATCTCAACGAGTACCTGCGTGACCGCTCGCCCCGCAACCTCTGCAGCCTGGTGCGCAGTAGCCTGGATGCGCGGATCCGCCTTCCCAACCCCCTGGCCCTGTGCTGCACCAGCCAGCTGTGCATTGCCAAGCAGGTGGCTGCTGGCATGGCGTACCTCTCTGAGCGCAAGTTTGTCCACCGGGATTTGGCTACCAGAAACTGCCTGGTGGGGGAGAACATGGTGGTCAAAATCGCTGATTTTGGTCTCTCAAGGAACATGTATTCAGCTGACTATTACAAAGCGAATGAGAACGACGCCATCCCCATCCGCTGGATGCCCCCTGAGTCCATCTTCTACAACCGCTACACCACAGAGTCTGATGTGTGGGCCTATGGCGTGGTGTTGTGGGAAATCTTCTCCTATGGCATGCAACCTTACTATGGGATGGCTCATGAGGAGGTAATCTACTATGTGAGGGATGGGAATGTCCTCTCCTGCCCAGACAATTGTCCCCTGGAGCTCTACAACCTGATGCGCCTCTGCTGGAGCAAGCTGCCTGTTGACCGGCCAAGCTTTGCCAGCATCCACCGCATCTTGGAGCGCATGTATGAGAGGGCTGTGGCCACCCAGTTGGTCTAACGGACGTGCCTGTGGTGTTCCTCATGTCCACCTATCCAGACTGACTCAGACTGGCCCATGGGCCCCTGGCTGTGGCTTCACACAGAGCCCCACTTCAGGGGGAGGAAAACCAGCTTGTTCCTCTGCCAAGGAAGAAGTGTGGACTACACCTCGCTACAGTGGGCTATACCTCCCTAAGTAAGACTATACCTCCCAAATGTCAGGGCTGACCCCTGGACTACTTGGGTTGGCTAAGGTGCTGGCTGTGCTAACTCAGTACCTGTATTAGGCATTTCGAGGAGCACAGAGTTCCCTGGGGAAAGAAAAACAATGTTTTGCTGGCAGCACTTTCCTTTCTAACAGGTTTCTCCATGTCCTTCTGCATTTACACTCTTGGCTTTTACCTTTTTCTTCCCTTCCTCATAAATTTTCAAGTATTATTTAAAAAAAAGAAAGACTGCAGAATTCAATCTTTATGGGGATACTTTTTACTATTTTATTTTCATATGCTCACTTTTGTAGAAAAAAGATGTTTCAGAAGCCATAAGTCACTTTCTTTTTAATTTTAACTTTCACCTTCTCTTTGACGCTCGTGAGCATAACATTGACAAAGTCAAAACAGGAGCCTGAAGGACCACTGGCAGCAACACACAAACTTCTTTCAAGCAGACATTTTGAAAAGTAGGAAGCCCAAATTGAAGTTCATTTGATGTTTATTAAGATCTCACCCAAAAGCTTGCCTCAAGCATTGTATCCCATCTTTCTTGCCTTCCTCTGCAAAAAAGCCATTTGGTGCTAAGGCAGAAATCCAGCCCAAAAGCCTGGTCCTGCACCTGGTAGGTCTCTAAGGCATGCTTGCTTCTGCCTGCAGTATGGTCTTCACTGCACCAAGAGCAGGGAGAAGCACAGCACCTCTTGCAGAAATGTGGCAGGTCATGTTACTTATTTATCATCTTTTCCCTTCCTGTCTTTACCTCTTGTTTCTGGTTTTCCTTTCCTTACAGCAGCTCCTAATTCCTGTAAGGCCCGCTGCAACACTTGCTGACCACCTGCCCTTGTGCTGCAGTTTACAGGCACGGAAGTAAGGAGGGTGGACACTTGCCATCAGTGGCCTTCAGAGACAACCTGCCAGTTAGGAGAGGTGAAAGAAGGGGGAGTTCACACTCCACATGAAGTGTTGCAGACTGTCCCTCTTCAAAGATGGGACTGGGCAAAGATTAGACTACCTCAGTTACACATTGTCCACAGCCCACCTCCAAACATCGAATGTCATTTCTCTAACAGTGCTCCAAATTGTAATGGATGCTTCAGCAGCAAAGAAAAGTAAGTTCCTCTGAGGACAGGTTTTACCTTTTAGTTCCTTGGGTGGTGAGGAGCAGTTGTCCCAAAGCCTCATCACTGATATGAGATATAGTCAGAGGCAGAGATGTGCATTATCTTTGCAGAACAGGAGCCCAGTGAGTGAGTGGTTGGTGTGGCTTCTGTAACTGGGACACATTGTCTGAGTCTATCCAAGAAACAGCAGTGGAGAGCAGCCATCTGTAGGGCTACCAGCAGTAGCCTTGGTTTCTGAAAGGTAAGCTTGAAAAGCTGTGCCAGCCATCAAGAAGAACAAACTGGAAAGCATGTACCTTCCTCTGCAGTTTGCCTGTAACATGAGATAATCTCTGCTATATTATAACCTTATCTCCTTCTTCTTTATTTTTTTCTTTTTTTAATAACCATGATTTATTCTGGTTGTGGCCACAAGAACATAGTTTAGTGTTTTCAGACCACTTGTCTGTGTCTTTAGAGAGGACAGGGTCAGACCTTGTATGTGGTCCAGGTACCTAGCACCTCCTCCTAATCTGAAAAATATCTTACACCAATGACAAAGGTGCCAGAAAATGTTGTGAAACCTGAACCACATGCCAATGTGAACAAACACACCCATTTGCCGTCCAAAGGACAGTTTGCCTTTTTGCCTTCTAGGATCCCAGTGCAAGCTTCAGTCACTCACTCGCTGTTTCCCCCAGTTAGACTGCTTTAAAACCATGAACATGGTTTTCTTCTTCTTTTCATATTGGATGAAGTTAGATGCCTGTAATGTCACCTGTTATAAAGATTGCCTTACTTTCTTTGTGAAAGAGAGACTCCCACAAACTTGTAAGGGTAGCCCTTTTCATTGCACTTACCTGGCCAAATTTCTCTCATTGACTCTATGTTCAGGCCAATGTGGGCCTGCAGTAATAAAAGAGTGAAAAATTTGGTTTTCCTTGTCCAGCATTCCAGCCTTTGCATTATAAGCACACGCTGAAATGTGTAGTAGTGAGTGACTGCAGGTCAGTATGGAAAATGCTTCCTGTGTTTTAAGAGGAAAGATCATTTCAAGATTGACTCACAGGGAAATTCTCTGCAGCATGCTCTCCAAGGATGATAATCACTTCTGTGTCATGATCCAGCAAGAGGGCTTAGTACCTAAATGGTGATGTCCTTGAGGATTGAACGGTAGGCAGACCTTTTGGGGCCTTGGCATGTAGCTGGATTTTACCCTGAGAGTTTCCTCCTGTTGTATAATTTTCAGCTTGCTAACAGCTAGAAGTTAAATTGCTTTCAGGATTTGCTTTCTTTCACAGCTTTCTTTTTCCCTCCTTTTGTTTGAGGTGTCTGTTTTTTTCAATGTACTTTATACAGTGTGCTACTCCAGAGACTTCTAGACTTTCTGCATAACGATCACGTAACTCCAGTTGTTTTGAATGGGAAAGCAAAGTCTTTGTTAATCAAAAAAGTTGTTTGGAAACAAAAATATTTGGTAGTCTCTAGTTTGCATTTTTGGTGCTTTGGTTCCCATTCCCACTGAGGGGGCCTTGCAGTCAGTGGCACTTGGTGAGAACCCTGAGGAGAAGACTTGCAACACATTTGATGTACCCATTCCCTCTGCAAGTGCCCTGCCTAGGCCATTTGCCCTACATATACAGCTTTTCCATGGATGACATACTGTGAAATCTGATCAACCTCTCAGGTTCCTGTGACTCTGTTTAACAGTTGCATTTAAAATGCACATTAAAAGCATAAATTCCATAATTGATTGGGCACTGTCTGCAACATGATCGAATTTGGTTTAGAGGAATTGCCTCTCAAACACATTGTGGACTAAACTTAACTGACTTGTCGCATTTCTCCAAGGATATATAAAAATTATTATTCTGTGATTGTTTGTTATACATTTAATGAGTGATGACTTTGAAAGACCTCCCAAGCAGAGATGTATATTTCTTATTATCCTGACCTGTGTAACTCATATTTTGAGTGCAATATTTTATAAGATAAAGAGATATCAGAAAAGGATAATACTAATTATGATCTCTCTGTTCTCTTCTTCCTCCAGCACTGGACTTGTTTCTGAAAATGGATGTGTTTAATTTTTTTAAATCAGCTTTATTAGAGCTCTGATGTCACCATAGTTCTCCTGTAGGCCATTGCAGTTATAAATTAGCGTATTATGTGTGCTCAAAGGCATGTTGTTTTGGTGCGTTAAATTGTGTGTTATAGCAACACATTAAGAGACTACAGACTGAGACTGAATAAGACTCTTCAAACAAAGAAGCTGGTCAGGTTGCCCTGGAGGAGGCCGTCCAGGTCAGAGCAGGAGAGCACTGGGCTCTCAGCATGATGGGTCCCTATCCTGACACTAAAGATGTGAGGAGGAGGGAAAGGAGGGTATTTTTACAGCAGCATGAGTTAGACTCCCTTGACAACTTTCCCAATGTGAAAGATGTCTCATGTAGATGCAAATGAGGTATGCCTCCCTCCTGATTTCTGCTGGCTTTTGTGCATGGATTCTGATCTCACACCTAGGCATGTTGGGAATCAAAGTGTGGTATAAAATCAAAAGGAAATCAAGTTTGCTGTCTGTAGAACACATCTGAGAAAAGTCTGTCACTGATGGGTTTATCTAAAAACTTGTAATTCCTTTTTCTGCATGTGATTCTTGAACAATAACTCATTCGGTAAGTCTATGGGAATTTTAACTATTTTAAAACTCTTTGGAAATATTTGACAATCGGGACTGGGGACCTGTCCTGGTTTTGGCTTTGACAGAATTAACTTTCTTCATAGTAGCTAGTAAGAGGCTCTGTTTTGGATTTGTTGGAGAAGAAGGCTGATAACACAACAATGTTTATAGTTGCTGCCAGGACAATCAAGGACTTTTCAGCTTCTCTGCTGTGCCAGTGTTTGCAGGGGCAGGAGAAGCTGGGAGGGAGCACAGCCCCAACTCCTAGCCTAGGATTCAACCATAGGTTTAGAATTGAGACCGAAATTGGCCAACAGTATATTGGTATCATGCATGTCATGCCCAGTATATTATGGGAGGCTATCTGGAAACTCTCTCTAGGCCGTCTCCCTCTCTCTCGGTGTCATCTTGTGCTCTCAGTCAGCTCTTGGTCTCTTGGATGCTTGGGCACTTATCTGTTTTCCAGGGTTGCAGCTGTGGGACTCTCTCTGCTCTAGGATTGTTCATCAGGAATGGGCTGAGCCTTGGTCATCAGGTGGTGAGCAGCTGCACGATCACTCATTTGTGTATTTGTGTATATTACTATTATTATTATTATCATTATTATTTTCAATTTTATTGTAGTTTAGTTATTAAACTACAGGCTGCCAGTGGTTCTCAAATGCAGGACTTTGATATTCTTATAATTAGTAAGAAGGGAAAAATGTGAAAAAAAGAAAAATCCTGACAATTTACCAACTCTATTGAAGGCATAGAACCTGCTGTATAATGTCATGGATGTTTGCACTGGGCTTGTGTGGTGGGATTTTGGTAGCAGGGGCTGGCCTACAGGGATGGCTCCTGTGAGAAGCTGCTGGAAACTTCCCTGGCTCCAAGTCGGACCCACTGCGGGCCAAGGCTGAGCCAGTCAGCAATGGTGGATCCACCTCTGTGATAACAGATTTAAGAGGGAAAAATTCCTGCTCAGAACTAGCAGTGGAGAGAGGAGTGGGAGAAACAACTCCTGTGAGAGGAACAACTCTGCAGTCACTGAGGACAGTGAAGAAGGAGAGGAAGTGTGCTGGAGGAGAGATTCCCCTGCAGCCTGTGGTGCAGCCCATGGTGAGACAGCTGTGCCCCTGCAGCCATGGAGGTAACGGGGGAGCAGAGATGCACCTGAGGCCTGGGGAGAACCCCACATTGGAGCAGGTGGCTCTGCCCAAAGCTGTGACCCGTGGGGGACTCATGCTGGAGTAATTAATCCTGAAGGACTGGACCCTGTGGGAGGGACATACACTAGAGCAGTTTATGAAGAACTGCAGCCTGTGGGAAGGACTCACATCAGAGATGTTCGTGGAAGTCTGTCTCCCGTGAGAGGGACATACACTGGAGCAGGGGAAGAGTGTGAGGAACCCTCTGCCGAGGAGGAAGGAACAGCAGAGAAAACGTGTGACGAACTGACCCCAACCTGCGCTGCTGCAAGGTGGAGTGAGATAGTGACCATGTGGTTCTTATGCTGGCCATGACCAGGTTTTTCAAGTTTCTCAACCTTAGGAGAGAAAATACAGACTCATTCAGCGGAAAATCTTTAGAAACTCATTTTTTAATACAGTCTTACTGTATGTAGCCAAGAGCACTCCCTAGAGGCATCTCTCTGTACTGGTGGTACACTGGCCAGCTGTATCTGTAAAGAGTAGGATCTGAGGAGCTCAAAGCTGCCCTTAAAGCCACTGCCTACAATTTTCTGCAATGCAGGAGATGGTAGCCCGAAGTGAAAGTTGCACTGCATACCACTGACACATTTCTGTGCTAACACAGCATCTTCTAATGTCCCGCAAGTTTAAGTAAATAAGAGTTTCATCAGCAACTGATAGGATCTTTTATGACAAATTTAGACTAACATGCTATCAATTAATTAATTGATTATGCTTATTAAAGAAATATATTTTTTTCTGTCTGCTGGGATGCTTTAAATCTCATGCCATTTATAGGCCAATGTGTTTACTTTGAGATAACCACACTATACAGATCTACGGGGCATGAGTGTGTGTTGAGGCACTTGTATGTTTATCTGCCCTCCCCCATGGCTCTTATGTAAAAGAGATATTACAGCTTGGGAGTTTATATAGGCTAGCAAACTTTTTTGTAAACAAACAACTTAATGGAAGAGAAGATGTGTGCAGAAACAAGGAGTGCTGGATGAATGAATGGGGGTTATTCACTCTCCTGGATGGTGAGCTCACACTGCACTAAATTTAACTTCTTATTTAAAACAGTGCTAACTTCACAGCACCGACACTGGAGAACAGGCAGGCTTTGGTTACGGTGAAGACGGGGAACCTCCCATGGCTGGCTGGGAGCAAGCAGGATGACACAGGTTCTCTGCATGGAAAGGGCAGCAGGGAATGGTGTGTTCTTCACCGGAGGACCATGCCATTTTTCCAAGGGATGCAATAACAGGCAAGCTCAGTCCTGTGCTAGTTTCACTTGGGTTTGGTGCTATGCCTGCCCCAGGCAGATACTGGATGCATGATATGGCTGCAAGTCTCTGTGGGGCTAGGAGGCTGTGCCTTGTTTGGAAGGAGGTCCTGGCGAGGACTGTACAAAATGTTCAGATCAAAACCTCCAGCAATGCAAAGCCATTTGCATTCAGGTGTTGTTATTCACCCTGATGAGGTTCACTAAGAGGATCTGCGAGCTGCTCTGCTACTGCTCGGCTCAATTTCAAGAGAAACTGGCCTAATTTATAGCTGGGCATTGGTAGCACATCACAGTCCAACAGTCGTGGACTGGAAGGGGTAGGGACATAATGACTTGATGTTGGTATGTCTTGCACGTGAGATCTTCAAGTCAATAGCAAGCATGATAATGATCTGTCCTCTTATTAATCTAGGATGTGAAAAATGGTGAAATACTGTCTGGGCACCAGGTGGCACCTGCCTAGATAATACAATAAAGTTTTTGGCCGATCTATTTTACTGTGTAACACACCACATGCAGATATGACACTGTGTTGATCATACACTGTGCTTAACAGGGTTGCTGTCTCTTTGTCAGACAAGGTGCACTCCTTCCCTGAGTCTGCAGGGCAGCAGAGTATTGGATTTGCTTGCATGAGATAAATCCTGTCAACGAAAGGGACACACTGCCTATTTGGAAACATACCCTGATTCAGCAAGACTTGCAAAAATATTTTTCTTGGACAGCTACCATACAGTCAAGTAGCTGCTACTACACATTTGCCCTTTTATGCCACTCCAGACAAAGGATTTTCTGTTAGGAAGGAGATATTTTAAATAACTTGAGATAAAATGTTAGATTAAAATCTTACACATAAGATAAAAATATCTCTCTTTATGATAAAGAAATATGCACACTTCATCCTTTTGGGACTCTGAGATCCTCTCTGGCTTCACTAGCAATCCTTCTAACTTTAGTCAGTGTTTAGTGGGGCTGATAGTTGTTCACTGCTTCTTCCAACAAAAGAACGAAGGGCATCCAATGAACTTAAACAGGAAGGAAGCAAAAAATCTTACACAGGGCATAATTACATGCACAGGAGGCTGCAGATGCCAAAACTATGAACAAAATCTGAAGAAAACAAATGGCATTGCACAAATTCACACAGGGGAGGCCCACCAATTTGCATTAAATTTGATGGTTTCAATGCCTTATATTGTTGCTTTCTAGAAGCTTTTAGAGGTACACTGGTCAAAACACTTACTTTATGAATGTAGGTGTGACCTGATCTGGTGCTTTTCTTAAAATATCTGCTGGCAAGAGCTAGAGTCAGGATACCAAATGTCTGACCATCTGACACCTGATTTACTGCTTCTGTTGTGGGATTCATTTGCAAAAGGGCCTGGGATTTCAAATCTGGGCTCACAGATGTCTCCTACTTGAAGGATATTTGGTTGGACTGAGCTTGACATAAGGCATGAAAAACAAAAAAATTGTTAACCTTCTGTTTTGCTGTGCAATGTTTTAGTCTCTCTTGGATAATGCTATAATACCTGCTGAACCATCTGAGCACCCTTCAATATGCAGATGTGTTGTGTGGATCTGCAGTGCCAAGGTGGTGAGAAAAACTCTTCCAGGTATAACTCAAAGTGTTGCTACCCACTGACTTGTGTCAATGACTTTTGAAGGTTGAACATGAGCCAGCAGTGTGCCCAGGTGAACAAGAAGGCCAAGGGCATCCTGGCCTGTATCAGAAATAGTGTGGCCAGCAGGACTATGGAAGTGATTGTGCCCCTGTACTCGGCACTGGTGAGGCTGCACTTTGAATCCTGTGTTCAGTTTTGGGCTCCTCACCAGAAGAGGGACATTGAGGTGCTGGAGCAGGTCCAGAGAAGGGCAATGAAGCTGGTGAACGGTCTGGAGCACAGTCTTAACGAGGAGCAGCTGGGGGAGCTGGAATTGTTTAGTTCAGAGAAGAGGAGGCTGAGAGGAGACCTTATCACTCTCTACAACTACCTGAAAGGAGATTGTAGTGAGGTGGGTGCTGACCTCTTCTCTAAAGTGACAAGTGATAGGACAAGAGGAAATGGCCTCAAGCTGCACCAGGGGAGGTTTAGGCTAGGTATTAGAAAAAAATTTCTAACTGAAAGAGTGATCAGGCATTGGAACAGGCTACCCAGGGAAGTGGTGGAGTCACCATCCCTGGAGGTGTTCAAGAAATGTGTAGATGTGGTGTTTCAGGACATGGTTTAGTGAGTTAGGTGGTGTTGGGTTGATGGTTGGTCTTGATGATCCTTGAAGTCTTTTCCAACTTTAATGATTCTGTGATTCTATGAAGTCTTCACCACGCTTCCAGCTGGCAAAGGTACAACAGTACTGAAAAAATGAAGGGAAATAACTGGGTGGTGTAATGAAAAATTAACTAAAAGATACAGAGCAAGGAGCCAAGCTCATCTGCAGAGGCAACTGCTACAGACCAGGGCTGAAGCCCTACTGCTGCCCGTGTAGTACCTGCACTGCAGTGAGGGACTTGAACTCTGTGATCCCACTGTGCCAGCTGGGATTGATTGCACACAGCTGTTTTGGAAAATCAAGAAAACATGCACTGGGAGACCTTGCCTCTGAGCCAGCCATAGGGAAACGTGCTGAAAGCTGAAAGCACACCCCTCTGGTTTCTGGAGCCTAGTGGTATCCCTGGGCCTACCCCTGCGCTGAACCAGTTTGGTGCACTGACATTTCAGGTTCAAGCAATTTTCCTCCCACAGATCTGACAATGCCATCACTTGTAAAACACTGACAGGGCATCAGCAGCCACATTTCTCAGCAAGTCCTCTTTCCATTCAATCACTACCAGCTATCAGTCCCCCGGCTTCCAGTGATTGCAGCCAAACACGATTCTTTCAGTTCCAAACCCTGAAACGACTGATCTAAGCAGCTGGCTGCCTCATCTCCCCTGGGCAGGACTTTTTCCAAGGAAATCCGTGATTCATCTGCAGATGTCTCTATGGATCAGCAGGCGGCTCCACCCACAGCCCAGAAAACCTGCAATCCCAGTGCTAGCCGTCCTGGCAAGGACATGAACCCCAGTGCCAGTATGGCTGTCCCCACATTTCCAGAAGCTTCTTGCCATTCATTTAGGGTTCAACACTTGACTGAATTGTAGGAAGGAGAATGGGTCATGGGCACACTATTTTTGTGCTGAAATCATTCTACTGCAAATCTGCCATGCAGAGACACTGGGATACTGCAGGACAACATCCGTGGGGCACCGCAGGATAGAGGTGACTGCTTTGGGGATGGCTTTTCCATCCTTCTGAAGAATGCAATTTGTCCTGGCTGAGCAGCAGCAAGTATGTTGATGCTGTTACCAAGCAACAGGCATGGTGGGATACAACAGGGATCATTTCCCGATCCGCTCCAGTTCCCAGGGAAGGAAAGCGGGGCAGAAGTATGAGACATGTCCTTCATCCTTCCCCTGCGTAACTTCCCATGATTTTGCCACCATCCGAATTTGACTTGCTCAGAGCGTGCTTAAAAATGCTGCCCTCATTGTTGACAGCAAGTTTTTGTACTGTCAATTGTTATGAAAGGCAAAGATTTATAACATCCATGCTGATGTGAATCTGGATAGTTTTGATCGGATAATGCAGCTTTTTGAGTTGCTGCATATTTGTGCTGGAGTTATATAAGAGTGACCTGTACCTGACCTCCCCTGGCAGCTTCCTGCATGTAATTAGAGATCTTCTGGTGACAAATTTATGCTCGGATCCAAACAGTTTGGCAAATTCCAGATATAGTAATTTCTGGCAAGCTGGGAAGCCAAATAGCCTGATGCTGTGCCTGGAACATCTTCCTGGGGGACGCACACTTTTGGTGGCAGATGGACAAGGGAAACTTTCTCTTTCCATCTTTCCCCTTTCCTCTTGCCTCGGAGGTGCTTTCATAAGAAATAGCCTCCTAGCATCTGTTGTCTGTCTGAATTAACAGGTCGCAGCGAGCTCTGGGGAAGTGCCATTCCTGCGATGTTTGTCTTCTTTAAAATCAAATGCATGTTTTGATATGGCAAAAACACTGCTGTCTGCCACCTACACTAGAGCAAATTCATGCTGTGAGGCTCCCAAGTCAAAATGTCAGGAGGGCACGTGATGTCTCCTCCCTCCTTAATGCTTGTGACACAGCATTCATCACCGCAGCAGAAGGAGAGCAAATGGGAAAAACATTCTAGGTCAGGTAGTTGTCACCCAAACCTACATTGCTGGGAAGGGAAGCTGTAACCCATGGCTCCAATCAGGCAAACCACCAGCCCCAGGACTTAATTGAAGACCAGTCCTAGGACAACTAGAGGTATAGTGCTGGCCCCAAGGGAGACCTAGCAGCCAAAGGGTGCTGGGGCCATTGAGATACTTTACCCTTACTTTTACCTAGCACAACTCTAGTCTGAACAAGCAAATGGGTGGCCTTAGGGCCATGGCAAGTTGCCCAGCAATGTTCAGTGAAGCATGGTTTTGTCTAAAAACCATTTTCCTAATTCTGTCCAAACACAGGCATCAAACATACACCCACAGTAGCATAATGGAAATTATGCAAGACCCACCACAGCCAGCTCATTAATTGAGACTCATACAAAACAGGATAGTCTGTCTACTGGTGAGCAAAGTGGAGCTCTCTACTACTATTGTGAATGAGTCAGAATCAAGCTAGTAATTAATCCCTGTTGTGTATTTTGTATGAGCTGCTGAGAGCTACCCCTGTGCAGCCAACAGGTGAGAATACTTAACAGTGCTTGCCACAGGGGTGTGTGCAGTTTATCCCTTTCTGAGCACAAAAGTTCAGTGTTCAACACAGAGACTTGCCCATAAACATCTGACTAGGAACCAAAAACCTGTTACCAAACAAAGAGGATAACTCTCTGAAACATGTTCAGCCATGTTCTTCAAACTGTTCCTGCTGGGTTTTTTTTTTTTTTTTTTTTTTTCAATTTTTTGGGTT
>VZTO01026206.1:29616-85182 GCA_013400615.1 Syrrhaptes paradoxus | reverse complement strand
AGAAAAAAAAAAAAAAAGGCATGTGTCATTAAAAATGTATATTATACCTGGCATAATAGGGTCTGATCCAGCTTTCATTCAAGTGAGTTGAACAATTCCCATTGACCTCACTTGGGAGATGGCTACAATCCACAACAAATTGTAGTTAGGTTAAACACAAAACTAACCATTCAGAAAGCCATGAGGAGTGCCATGATGGCTGTTTTTCCCTAGTGTTGGTGTCCTTGGGGATGCAACACAATAAATGTGCCTGAACCTTCCTGGGAGAAGTTATTTCACAAAGAAATAGACCCTTTCATGGGCTTCTTCTTCCAGGAATGAAACAGCTTCTTCTACAGAGGTACTATACTATACTAAATCAGTTAGACTGAATGTGTGCTAAAGAGGTATTTGGGAAACTGTCTTGGAGGCAGAGAGTGAGGATCTCTGTTGTTTTCTTTAATTGCTACGTATATCACTTTACTGGCTGCTGGAACTACCGACTGTCCCCTGGTTTTCTCTGACAAAGCAGTGATAAATTTCTGCAAGTGTCCTGGGGCACAAAGCATTGCCGTTTGATGAATAGTGGACAAAATTACTGCTGCTGCAGACTTGGAATGGGTTTGGACCACACAGGTTGCATCATCACTAACAGGCAGGGCTCCTGGCTGGGCACCTTTGTGCTATCTCTGATTCAGTGTTATTTGTTCAAAGGAAAGAGAAGAGGGGTGGTGTGGCATCAATTCATCAACTCTCGTGCTGATTGCCCAAAATTTTCACAGTTCTGACTAATGGAGACCTTCTTCCCTCTCCTCCTTTCAGATTCTGAGAAAACGAGGCAATAACCCGCATAATTAAATGCCTCTTCAAGTCAGGCTGTTTTGCTTTCCTCCCTTCTCTCATTGCAACAGCAAATTGAGGACAAGATAAGGCTATGCATTGCAATCAGTAGCATTGAGGTTTGTGAAGGCTGGGACACAAGTAGTCACTAGCTCTTGGCTGCATATAAAGCTACAGGTTGCATCTTTATCAGCTGGAGGCACAGAAAAAATAAAATCCAAACAGAAATAATCTGTGGCCCTCCACATGAGATTAAGTAATGCCAGGAAGAAATAAGTTTCTCCCTATTAAAAGAAAAAAAAAAAGAGAGAGAAAGAAATCCAAACAAGAGGGGCTATAACTGCCGAGCTCCATGCAGTGCAGCAGAGTGAGCAGGGAGTTATAAGAGAGAGCTACGCAGGTGTCAAGAGTAAAGGGCTCGGAAAGTGACAACAGGTTTGTGGAGGCTGGATGTCTTCGCAGGGGCGTGTGTCTATTCTTTAGGGGATGCTGGTCTGCCAAAATATGATGCACACTCAAATCACAGCCACAAACTATGCTGCCACAAGGGAAAAGACAGCACAGAATATTTTTCTGGGAGGAGAATGGAATCAGAAGTGCCAGAAAAGCAAAAGTCCTGAGGTAGGAGCTGACTGAAGGTCATTTACCAGTTCCCTCATTTCAGTTCTCCTTGCACACCCTGTGAGAGAGACAAAACTGACTCTCAGCTAGCTGATAACGCTTCCAGGAAGGGAACCATAAAGGTTTACAGATTTCATTTCATGCTTTGTTTCTTGACCACAGTTTTCTTTATTCATGCATTTTGTGTGTCAGTGTGTGTGCTCGCAAGCTTGAAGCAATGTCTGCCAACTTGAGTAGGCTCAGGCCACGTGCAGCATCTGGTGGGCTCTTAGAAATAACAGCCGATGCTTTTTGGGGCAGGGCATTAGCTCATAAATATTTACAAGACTGTCAGTTACTGGGACACAGAGCTGTTAGCAAAACAGTTCTGATCAAAATATGGAAGATGGGGCTTCAGCATGCCTGACTAATCTGGGCTGGTAATTGCCCAGTGAAATAATTTATGAGCACAAGGAAAGCAGTTTCCCTCCCTCTGCTTCACAAATAAAGCAACAGTGTACATTAGAGGAAGGCTGCAAAATACAGCACTGCTCAAAATGTGACCCTTGAGACAGCATTTTTTAATCCATATTTAAGCATGCCTCTTTTTTAGAAGGGACAGATAACTTCTCCCCACACCCTCACGTATTGTAGGAAATTTAGCCTGGATACATCAACTTAATCATCACTCAGAGTCCCAGGTCACACAGCCCTGGCCCCACTCAGACCGGTGCCATCAGTAGAGACCCAAAGGTCACCTTGATGTCCTGACTTGCTGCCCTTCTTCCTAACAAGGAGATGTGGCCATGCTGAGCACCTCCTGCAGAGACAAATGCTGCTCTCACCCTCCATTTTGTAGGGTGTTCCAGGGACTTAATGGCAAAGTGCTATGTCTCTGGGTGAGGGCTTGCTCCTACTCTTCCTCGGAGCTCTCTGTGGCTGGGTCACATCTGTAGGCACTAAATCAAGCCTCTGAAGGCTATGCTAGCCTTCACAGAATCAGAAATTTGCTGCTCCAAGCTGGATGTCATCCTTCCCTGAAGGAGCCAACTTCCACACTTTGGAGGACAGGCCCTTGGAAAAAGTAACACCTGCCTCAAAAATTAATTGGAGAAGTTGCAGATTCTTTTAGCAGAAGATTAATGTTAAAGATTAGGAAGATTTTGCGATTTTTTTTGTTTGTTTTGTTTTGGTTTGGTTTGGTTTTTAATGACCATGGGGTAAAAGATCTCAAGGTTTGGCACAGTGTTTTGAACAAGAATATTCCACATCAGAAATCCAAGGGATAGAAAGGAAAAGATGGGCCATGGTGGTAAGGTGACACACTCCATGAGGAAATGAGAGGGTTGATACAGATAATACTGTTTTCCTCAATCCAATCCACATGAGATCCCAGCAGAACCCAAAAGTCTGGGAGTATGGGCTGGACTGGTCCATAGGAAGCTCAGTGACAGGGATGGAGAGGGGCTTGGAGCTCCTGGTTTGGTCAGAGGTCCACATCTTGGTCAGATGTGGAATAGTCCGAAGATAATGCACAAGGCTAAGGTCCATTGCTCTATGTCTAGTTGTTTCTCTTCTCCTGCTTCTTCCTTAATACGCCTTTTGGCCCAGCATGTGGCATTGGCTTAGGCCTTGTTCTGACTGACCCATTTTGGGGCACCTTCCCTTATGCAATGCTCCAGGTATAACCCTGGAACACACAAGGCTCTACCCACATAGATTTAATTGGGGGATCAGGTCTTGAAGGCAAGATCTCTTGGAGAGAGGCTGCCCCTCACTCTGGGTTTTTCCAGCACTCAGCTTAACAGAGCTGTGATCCCAGTCAAGTCTGAACATGGGAGTCATGCAACAACGGCACGAGAGCAGCAGCCTCGTGGTGTGCGCTCTCCACCTGGCACTCTGTAGCATGAGTACATGTCTTAAGCCATGGCTCGTGTTCAAGAAGTGTTTTTGTCAGTACTTCTTCTGCACATTTTTGGGTCTATGTAGAAAGACTCTGAAGTCCAGCTTTTTTTTTGCTGGTTCTTCTGGCTCTCAGCTGTCAGCTGTATTAAAAAGTGGGAATAGAAGCAGCTTTGTTAAGTTTCTTTGTGGCTCTTGCAAGGGACAGAAACTCAAGGTGTTGGAGACCTTTCAAGGTGTGCTGGGAACAAAGGGATCCTGCCAGTGGAGGCTGACCATCCTGAGTCCTGCTTAATTTATACTGCCACATCCAACCTGGGAAATTTGCAGTTTTACCATTCTTCCTCTCCCCAGGCTGTTGTAAGTGAAGAATGATGCATGCACTCATTGCACTGGTGATCACATGAGAGACTCTGATGTCCAGTGAGGTGAGCTGGGAGAGATTCCCAGTGTCTCCAGGTTGTCTGATGCAACAAGAATGGAGGTAGCCGGTACATGAGATTTTTGCCAAAGATGCCAGTAATACACCTGATCCTACCCATGCTGTCTGCCCCTGTGGCAACTCAGAAAAAGCCTGTCACTGACAGCTCTGCTGCCCTACCAGATGCTGCAGAGGTAAGCATCTGTAGAGCTGGGTCCTAACACAGATGGAGTGATGGCATGCACTTCCCTATTTCCCACCGCATTGTTTCCTCCAGCCTGGATGTGAGTCCTGAGGGTATGTCAGCCCCTCACTTCTCCACTGAAATCTTCCTTTCAAAAGCTGTGTGCACACTCTGCTTGCTCTGGTCTGGCTGTAAATTACAGGTACTGCTAATGACTTTGTTCTACAGGAGATCCAACAGGGAACTGCTGGAGAGAGTCCAGCGCAGAGCCACAAAGATGATTAAGGGATTGGAGCACCTCCCTTATGAGGAAAGGCTGAGGGAGCTGGGTCTCTTTAGCTTGGAAAAGAGGAGACTGAGGGGTGACCTAATTAATGTTTATAAATANGAGATCAGGAGTCTCCAGGAGGAAAACAAAGGGTGTTGAATGATGAGACAGACTTCAGGATGTACTTTTTACAGCTCTTGATTCACCTCATAACTACAAAATATGAATGGTGAGAGACTAAGAGACTAATGAACTACAAAGCTGATAAGTGATTCTGGATATGAATTTAAAAGTGGAAAAATAATAAATATGTTATGATAAAAAAGCTGAAAATGTTTTACAAAAATCAATGACACAGTATGCAAGGACTCACTAGAGTGTTACTCTTTCTTTTCCATGGGACAGAGAAAAAAATAACTATTTTTGATGGGGACTCAGTCTTTTGAAGTGCAGAAGAGCAGGTCTCTTTCTAGTGTCTTCTGCATTTGAAGTGTTCTTGCAGAGGCAAAGAAAGACAAAACTAGATGTATGAAGGATAAAACTAGATGTCTGAGAAAAGTTCTGAAGAGCCATGGTGAATGCAACAGATATTTTGCAAAACTAAGAAATATCTGTAAGCAACATATGCGCTTTCTTGAAGAGATGCAGCCTAATTTCACTACTGTTTCAGGCCCAACAACAAAGTAAGCAGGGCAAAACCAAACTTATCAAAGGGCTCTGGTACTATAGGCTTTTGAAATGCATGCTCATGTTTGTCTCAATCATGTAAATAAAGTAAAGCTGTATAACTCAATGACTTAACCTGACATTTATATTATACTTCAAAATATCACTGTTTCCTTATCACTGACCTCAGTTCTACTGCCTTTCCCTACTCAGCAAAACACAGAAATGCATGTTTAATTTCAACCATGTGCTTAGATTCTTTGCTCGAGCATTACAGAGCCTTAACTCCCTCGTTGAAGCTGACCTTTGCAGGGACTGCTGTGACACCCTGTCTCCAGGGAAGCTGGCAGGGCTTTCACCATTGGCTTTTGCAGAGCTAGGAATTTACTCCAGCACCCCATGGGAATCTTCCAGTGTGTGATGAATCAAGCTCTTTAACAGAAAACAGGAGCTGAAATGTGGCTCTCTGCCCATTTGGTTCCTGAGTGCTCCCAGGAAGTTTGGCCTTTGGACATATCTCCTCTGCTTTCCCTGCAGCAAAGCAGTAGGATCATGAACCTGCTGGCAATGTTATGTCCCTGGACTTTGCAAATAGTTCCCTGCTGCTCTCTGGAGAAGGAATGCCTGCTGTAGGGTGAACTTAAAACTTTCACAGGACAGAGCAAGTGTCAGGAAATGCAATATATATTGTATTTATGGTCATACTCTTACCAGGTTAGTTTTATTAAAGGACCTTAGAAAAACAGGGTAGAGGTAAGAGTCCTTAGAGGACAACCTGGTCACTCAAGCCATACTCCTTCTTTCTGCATCAGTAACTTGCATTGACTCCCCAAAACAGAATAATAACCAGAAAATAACTAGTCTTCATCCAGTGCTTTTCTGCTAATTAAGTAGTATCAACAGAGTAGAGAGGCACTGTAGGATTTGTTTAAGAAATACGATATCTTAAGGTCTGTCCTGTGTTTCTGAAACATGTTTCCATTACAGGTCATCACCTGTGTGCATGTAACTTATGCAGCATCCTACTTTGTCAGTGGGCAAAAACTTGGGAAGACATATGCCCCCAGCCTACCATTTCATTCACATGTACCTGGTCAAGTTCTTCCCAACTCCTTTTTTTTCATTGAAGATGCCACAGAAATTTCCAGCTCAGCTCCTGCTACAGGTGGGAGAGAAAATCTCCCCTAAAAAAAAAAAAAGGCAAGATTATTATTCAGTGCAAAAAAGAAGTGCCTCTCCCTGCCCAACGCATAAAGCACTGGAGCTCCTGCAGGCACCAACCCAAGAAGCACAATTCTTGCTTAGCAGGTCCCACATGTGGCCAAGTGGTCACAGCCTTTGACACATGACATGCCTCAAACAATGGGGACAATATCTTTTGTGCAGAGGAAGTATATCACCCTGAGGGGAACACCTATTGTGTTTCACACCACAGAAGATGGAAGCTGTTACAAAGATCTGTCTGCTGAGTTGCTCATGTTTGCAGCCCTGGGCGCCTTTAGTTTCTCAGCCCGCTAACTGCTGTCCAAGGGAGGCTTGTGAATAAACAATTAAACAATATTGTTGGGGGGAAATTTTCCAGGAGTTCTGTAAAACATTGTGGTCAGCTGAAAACAAAACAAGGCCCAATCCCCGACAGAAGATGTTCAAGACATTGGAGGATTGAGCCTGGGCTGAGCCAAAATAAATCCCAAGGAGCAACAATAAGTCAGCAACCTCCATGCTAAACAAGAGTTTCCTTCAGTTTATCAACTTCTGTAGTGTTACCTCTTTGGTGTCCAGGTCCTGAAGAAAGCATTTTCTCAGAGAAACGAGGTCAAAAAACACTCTTCAAAAGTAATGGAAACCCCTTCACCTCTCACAACATTCAGGACCACACACTACAGCAAGCTATGGCACACCTCCAAAGAGAGGAGAGGAAAGCTTCAGTGATACTGTTAACTGCTAATTTCAAAGCTTTGCTGCTATTACTTTAGTAAAATAGTAACAAATGACCCATCTGTAAGCTGCAGAGTGAGGTTGCCCCAAGCCAGTGCTTTAGAAGAACCCTCTTTGCTGCTCCATAACAAACCCCAGCGATGCAAGGACAACAACGGTTTATCTGTAAAAAATCTGCAAAGGTATGAGTTGGGTCAGGGAGATTCTTCTGTCTGACTCTGCAGACTACCACAGACATGCCATTAATTCAGGATCGCGCAATGAACTCAGTTTAAAAGCACAGACTGGGGTTTTCAAGGCAGGTAGCAAAACCTGACCACCTAGCTCTCTGCAGATTACAAGGGATCTAGGTGAGCAGGGATTGCTTGGGGTAGAGCACAGAGCAGGTGAAAAACTAACCCAAAGTAACCTCCCCACCTGGTTTCAGAACCAAGGCTCCTAGTTCATGTAATTTCAAATTACAAATTCAGAAAATGCTATCCTTTAAGTCTTACAGTTTGCACCCCAGGTAGTTTCCAGCATTTGTCTGAGTCCAGACATGAGCTCTGAACCTTCCCGTAGCTAATGGGAAAATACTGGGAAAATACTAGTATAGCTGAAGAGGGACAACCAGCAGGCAAAAGTGCCCTAACGGTATTGTTTTTAACTATTCATGGCTTTTAATTCAATGTCATGACTTGTGGATGCTTCAGTCTAGAACTACTGTTAAGCTTTGATTCCAAAGCAATGCATTCAATTTCAGGTTTTCCAAACATGTAACAAACATGGTGTTTGTTGCTCAGAGGCTGTGCTTCCACATCAAATCTCCACTATTTAACCACAGATGCAGTAGCACACTGCAGAGTTTTAGTGCCATGTATTCCCTCACTCAGTTCTTTAACATCTCATGGTATGCATATACTGTCACACATACAGTACATACAAAGAGTCATGTCAGAGCAGCCATCAATATGAAATCACAAAATGTTGGAGAAGGAGGCTACCAAAGAGCCAAAAAAGTAGACATAATGATTTTGGGGCAGAACATGAAAAGCATAGAAGTGCACATTTATATGCTAAATGATTTTAAAAGATGTAACAAGGCGACAGGCTCAAAGCCATCTTAAATTGCTGTTTTTGTATTGAACAATTGTGTTAAACAAAATGTAAAAAGCAGCAGGTATGATATAACTTGTTAGGGCTAGTGCAGAAAACTTTGAAGAGTTGAAATTTTATTCTATCCAGAAATGTAAAAAAATGACTGTGTTTGATCCCTGGTGTGTGGGTGATTTCTGGCTTCATGCAAGGTAGGAATATCACAGAAAGCTACTCTCTCAGATTATTTCATTCCATTAGTTTCTACTCCTAGCCATAACCAGAAGTTTCTAGTTTCAAGCAGGTTTCTACTCCTAGCCTAAAAAAGTAAGGAAAAAAAAATGCAGAAACTGTCTATTTTTGATCCTGAAAGTAGTGCAGATCTAGAGAAGCTGAAAGTATTGGTGCAGTGCCAAAGGGTTCTTATTTCAGCAGAAGGGATTGGTCCAGGCCTGCCTTTAAGGGCATTGGACCCAATCCCATTGCCACTTAAAAAGAAAGTGTCTTATCTTTGCCAAGTGAGAACAGGCAAATCCATGGCAGGACCACTGACATGGGTGAAAAATAGCAGGATACGATGCTGGTGAAAACGGAAAATGGTTGAAAGTCTGTGCACACATACAAAAGAATATCTTTCTTTTTCCCTTCTCTGTCTCTTGCTTAAGGCCAAAATAATGCAATGATCCAACTAACAAATGGATCCCTGCTCTGTCTTTCAGTGGCAAAAAACACAGACATCCATTATCCAGAAGGTCTGACTTAAATGATGAAGGAGTCAGCAAAGCCAGCCAGGGATAGTTTTTGAAGACTGTGTTACAAAATAGTAAGATGAGTGTATTAAGCAGCTTGGGAAACTTCACAACTGGCAAGCTCCACACAGGAACCTACCACATGTTTTCCAAGAAAAAAAAAACAGAAACCCACACATATCTCCCCCACGAAAGCCAGCAGCTTTATTGCCACCTGGCTGCGTTGCACCAAGCCTTCATGGGAATGGGCCATATCCATCATTCTGCTTGCTTTGCTTTGCACCATGCTTTCTCAATGTGCAATGCAAAAACAAAATGAGGGAAAGTGAAATCCAGAGATAAAAGCAAGGAGAGGCAAGATATGGAAAATTAATGGAGCAGAAAGATGCTGAAAGACCAAATGGCAGGGCTGTGCTGTTCCACCAGCCCCAGTAACTTGGCAAGTGGCTCAGGATCTCTGTTATTTTATTACAAGCAGACCACATGCAAGGGCTGGATCATCCGTCCTGGCAGCCCAGTTCCTCATACTCCTTGGCCTTGTCTGTACAAAGCTTTTTTTCCTCCTCTTCAGGTTTTCCTGTTGCTATTCTGGTGTGGTTCAATCTCTGACAGCAAGAGAAAACATGTTGGTGCATGGCATTTAATCCTGGTGCCAGCTAGATCTCCACCCAAAAGATTTAGAAAGTGACTGGTTGGCCAAATCTCAGCTTTCACAAGATGTAAGTCATGTCAGGCTGCATCGTTTTCCTGCTGATTTGGATGCATTTGGACAGAGCAGTGTATATGGGGAAACAGGTGAGAGGAGCGAAGGTGCTACCATTTCCAAGTTCTCCAAGCCCTTGGAAAGCTTTTACTGAGAAAAATCCATCTGGAAACAAAAAAGGCCACCAAAACCCAGTGTGTAAGGTAATGGTCTAATGCATCCCCATGATACAGCAGGTGCTGCATTAAAAGCCCATGAAGACTGAAGGGTGACGCATGCCCACTTTGGTCTGGGAGAAGTGGGCAGTGGGAAGCCAGCGTGCCAAAGGCTCATTTTTCGAGGTGAGCAGGGCCAGGCTGCCTAGCTGTGGTGGATCACGAGTGACACACAGTGGAGGGGTCCATGAGCAGAGAGGTGATGAAAGGCATGGTGCAGCTGAAAAAAAAAAAAAGAGCACCATGCTTCATGCTAAACTTAAGAAAAACACACTGTCCAACTGCAGGACCACTCCTCAACAATACCCCCACCCAGTGCTCCTGGACTTCCCAGCAAGGGACTATAAACAAACATAGGAGTAGGAAACAGAAGGGGAACACACCCCCGATGCCTTTCCCAAGAGGAATTTTAACTGACAAAAAGCAACACAGCAAAACAGGAGCTCCTCTCCTTAGCCCACAGTTGAACACAAGATGAGTTGGAGAAGAAAACCTTTTTCGTGCTCCCCAAATAGTGTCAATCACACCCCTCCTCCCAAACTGCAGCACTCCCTCTGCCCCCACCCGGGCCAGCTGCATCTTTGGTGCTTTACTGTGCTAATTCAAGATGGTTAGTTCTTAAAAGCTGTAGTGCACCCAGCTGTGTGTAGAAAAAGATGGAAACTAGTTAATCTCCAAACACCTCTTCATGAACTTTCCACACTTTTTTTTTTAAACTGATGTGCAGAAAATCTGATTTCCTAATTGTGTGCTGAGTTTTTTCCTAGCTTCATGAGCCAAGCTATTGAAACTATCTTGTTGCCTTCTTTTATGCTCTTTCCTTCTGTGAAGATGGACAGGCTGCTTTTACTTTACTGCAGAGGAGTAATGACAAGGCTGGGCAGGTTTAATGATTTAGTCGGAGTGCAAATGCATTTTCCAGGGACAGAGCAGGTGGCTTTGTCATCTGCAGGAGTGTGCATCTGCTCCTGCCTTACTGCCTGGCAGGCAGAGTGCCTCACCCATCCTGGCTCTGTCCTCTACATTGCAACTGGCTGAAAACATCTCCTACTTGCTATCTCCCCATGGATATGTGGCCAATTTTCTCCTTCTTTATGGAAAAGAAAAAATGCTCTTTTAGCATAACAGGGGTGGTGTGATAGATTTTGCCTTCCTTGATCAGTGTAAGTTGTTCTTTCCTTGGAGAAAATTCCTTTGAAATCAGTGAATCATGCATGAATTCCAACAAAGTAGACAGGAATTGTTCACTGCAAATTAGGTAGATTTGAAGATGGAGGTTTAGAAATTAAATGTAAGTCATAGTTTTCATTGAAGCTTATATACAAGTAACTTATGAAAGGTTATTAATGGGTGCTTAATAGATAGCTTTAGTGACTGGCAATCAAATTTTAAGGAGCCCAAAGGGCAATGAGTTGCCTCTAGCCATCAATTATTTCAGAGTTACTTGAAATCCACCATGATAGACATTAGGCATATTTAAAATCTTGCACTAACCTATAACAAGCCTTTTCCAGCAGAACTTTCATGCAAGTTATGACTGAAGCTGTTCTGCGGTGCATGGTGCCCTTCCTGTCTGGGTAGATATTTGAAGCAGAATGGACCTATGCCACTGGGATGACATAGGAAAAGATGACCTGCCTTTCATGTAATCTCCAGGGTAGTACCTCAGTTCTGGGAAACCGAAGAATGGCTTTGATGGGGCTGTGCTGATTTATAGGAATTGTGGTTGTAGCCCTGTAGAAGTTTTTCATTAAAAATAATGGGGTTTAATTACTAAACCTGTTAATGGTTCCTAAAGTTTTAATTTCAAGGCATGTGGTTGTATGGAATGACTTGGTACAGGTTTATTCTGTTTTTTTTTCCCTTCTTTAAAGTCACTTTGGAACAATTTTTGATCTTTGCATATGGTTGTACCACTGCAATGTGATGAAATTCCCATACCAGTTCTTAGGTCTGAAAATTTACTTCTGACTAAAGGGCCTCTGTGACTAGTCAAAAATTCCTCCCAGAATGGCTTATTGGAAAACAGTTGCCAGCTCAAAGAGCTTTGATTCATTAACCAGACTGCTGATAGGAAGTAGGCTGGGAGCAGTCTTGAATGAATTATATGAAGTAACCCCCAAACTTTCCACAGAGTCCCTGTGTGCACACAGCCACCCTTCTGCCTTGGACTGCAGGAGTGACTCCACACCTGCAACAGGTACAAGCCAGGACTCCTAACACAGGTCACACTTTCCTGCTCATTCAGTCCCACTAAAGCCAGTACAACTGACTGCCACAGACAACCAGACTCAAATTAGTCTCATGAACAGAAAGATATTTATATTAGTATTTACTCAGCTATTTCTTGCGCTGCTGCTTCTTCTTTGTTAATGGCATACAGATAGAGAAGAGAAGAGCTTTTGAAATAGAAATGGGAGAAATTCTGATGTGCATGAACAAAATGAACAGAGCACTGTGAAAAAAAAAAGGGAAAGAAAATGGCCAGGAAATACAGATCTATCATGTATCTTCTCAAACTCATGTTAAGTGCTCCCCACAGTCCTGACTTTGTTTTTTCCAGCAAGATTATTTCAAGTTGTGGAATGCAGAGAGCATCAGGAAACATCTTGCCCGATTCATATATTCACTGATCCAATAAACAGTTTTATAATTGAATCAGTGTCCTTGGAGGAGTAACTGTATATTTGTCCAAAAGCATTTTAAAGGGCTTAGCAACAGATTGAGGCAGAACTTCATACACGACACTCCACACCATCAAGTATGCAGTTCATGAGTTTAGCATGCCATTTCTCTGACAGCAGACTTCTTGCCCCACTTTAACACACAAGTACAGGCAGACCAGAGCCTCCCAGATATTTATTTCTGTAGGGTGGGCTCATTTAGGAAAAAAAAAAAGTATATTTTTGCTATGATCACCACACATCTGCAAAACTCCAAACTCTTATTTCTTCCTGATGGAGCATATCCTCAAAACATATCCCTTGACCCTAACGCAACAGGTGTAAATTTGCTGCAAAATTCTCACTGGTGCCCAGGGGCTCTCTATATTAGGATTTTATGGTGCTAGGTGCTGCCGAAGAAGGCAGAAAAGAGGATATCTGGGCCCCACATCTATGACAACATGCAAGAGCTGGGGGAAACAAGAGGGCAGGGAGCGAGAGGGGAGGCCAAGATAGCAATATAAGCACAATTTCATACAGTCAAGTGCAGCTAACCTGTTGAGAGCTGCCATCAGACGTCAACCTTCTGCAGATGTGTTGCTTCCTAGAGCGTGCAAACTGTTTCTGCTCTCCTGCTGGCACTTGGATAGCAAGAGACACTGAGACTGGATGTTCCCAAGGAATTATGCTTGGGACATCCAGAGCTACAGTTGTGAGCTTCTTTCAAAACATAGAGAGGTGAGCTCAAAATGGAGAGGTGTACCATACGTGGAAGTTCTGAAAGACAGGAATATTGGGTATTGTTTAATCTGCCAGTCCTGCTCTGGAAGCAATTTGCTAATGTAAAGAAACCTGGAGGAGCATAGGTCAAAGCAGGTAGAGCAACAGGGAGCAGAACTGACTGGCAGAGCTCCATTGATTCAGGAAGCACTTGGGAGATAAGCAGTGTGGTCACAGAGAGATGAGGAAGAAGGTGAGGTGGAGAGGGAAGAGCCCTGTTATGTGGCAACAAAGCTGAAGAAATCAGCATCTGCAGCTGCTGAAAAATGAGGAATTCTCCTCTGTTTTGAAGGAGGACACTTTGCAGCTGCAACGGTCAAGCTACCTTTTAGCTGCCTTGAGTTTTTTCCAGGCATTTAGATTTTTCCAGATCACCTCTAGACTTTCATGGGAGAAGAGGTCACTTAATAACACCCCTTCTTGCAAGAATCTTTCCCACAAGAATTTCTAATAATCCCTTGGCCATCGCATTGCTGAAATATGGATTTTCCAGCTGCAGGAAGAGACTTGTTAGGACTAGCAGCCCCAAATCCTGGGATAGCTTTTTACAGCACAGCTCACAGGCCTATAGTGCTTCGCACAGTTTCCTTAGAAGCACATGTTTTGGATCACTTTAAGATAATTTAGAAGATAGACTAGATGATTGATCTGCCCGTTCTGGACACTGAGCTAAGATATGCAATGTTAATGAATTTCCAGATTCCTGTTTCATCACAGAGGGACAACAGCTGTGGATGAAGAGATCCTCCTGCATCAACACAGAAGGTTAGGTCTGTTCCTCCCAAGGTCCACAGTCGTTACTACCCTGGGGGGCTGGCACCTAGGCACATGGTCTGTAAAGTGCTTTGGGCACCCCTGGGTTGCAAGGACTTCTTACTGGGAGAAGCTGACATTTTGTCCTTGCTGCATTGATGTTTCTTTTTTCCTCTCAGGTGCCTCAGGAGAGATGCCTGCCTGCCTTTCTTGCTCTTTGGTCTGCTGGTAGGGTAGCTCAGGTTTCAGTTGGGATTACAAGCATTTCCTGACCACTGGTGTTCGGGTTGTGTCAGCATAGGAGTTAAAAGCTATTTCCATCCCTTAGCAGCCAATGAATTATACTTTTAGAAGAGACAAAAATCCCCCCAAAAAACAAAAAAGACAGAAAAAGATCTTTGTACTGGTTTTGCTTTTTCCTCTCCTACAGTGGAAACTGGCATTGCTTCTAGGGATGCACAGGTGGCATGCTGTTTCTGTGCTTTTCCATGTCAGTCTTTGTGTTTATGGCTTGCAGAAAGGGTTGGATCTTTCACCTTATACTCTTAAACCCTCTTGTTTCTCCTGCATGCAGAGACTGGTGTGGCTACTACTTCCTGGTATAGACTTTCCACAGACCCTGGCATGGCAGAGCTGGAGCAAGGAGAGTCTGGCCAGTGTGGTCCCGGGGCCCCCTCCTCAGGCAGAGGGATCAGCCCCCAGGGACATGGCATCCAACCAACTGTACCACATTTCCAGAGCTTCCACTCATGGAGGCATTAGGAGACCTGTGAACTGCGGCTCACACAGCTGCTAGAAATGCTGCCTCTGGGTCATAATGTGCTGCTGAGTTGATCTCCTCTAGTCAATGATCACATAATACTTTTTAAATTGGCTAGGTGTAGGGGTTTATTAACAGTGTTACACACTAACATGTAACAGCACTTTAAGGTGAGTTATCGTATCAGCTGAGGTTACCAACACGATGTTTGTCTCAACATATTGTTTGAGTACAAGGAATACTGCCAAAACTTGGTATGTTGCCAAAGGATCAGCACTGACAGACAACCCGAAAGACAGGGTTTGCTCAAAGATCACCAAGATTTAGGAGTGATGCATATATAGAGTAGCACAAAAGATGTGCATGAAGCAGCAAGATGAATGAGGGTTATCAGCAAACTGTGAAGCTGTTCATCTTTGATAATCGTTGGTATCGTGTTGAAACTGCTTGCACTTATCTGCTCACCTTCCACTGAAATACCCGGTCTGATAGGATTTTGTGAGGACATCAGCTTCCCTTTGGCAAACTGAGAGCAAATGGACCAGCAGCAATATTTTTGCTGCTGTTGGTGTTTACATTAGTGAAATTCTGGCTCTTGTGACTACCACTGAAGCGTACAGTTATAGCATGTCACTGGCTATAGGTAATCAGAGCATGGAGGATGTGCATTTGAGTACTGTTCAGCATTGGGCTAACTCTTCCCCATCTGAAGCCACCATAAATTTTAGCATCAGTTTCAAAGACAGTCCTATGGAAAAAGACACACCTGGAATCATGAGGAACTTGTTTTAAACAACTGTATGATAGAGACCTTTACCTAGGTGCAAACAGTGCCTGCAAAGGGTTGGACTGTCCAAGGCAATAGTTCTCAAACCATTTTGTAGTGATACAACTCCCTGGACCAGAGAGATTAACAGAAAACTCTCTGCCTCTCTGTCTATGCAGGCTCTGCTTTCAGTTTCCATTTTATATTTACAGCCTCCACACTTCCTTTTTCCAACAATTTTTCCCTTCCTGCTGTTAACACCTCCCCATACTATGAATGTTGTCATGCCATCCCTTTCCTAGAGTCATCATTTAGCTCATTTCGTCTTCCCACATCAGCTACTAGTGCTCATACACAAAATAATAGGAAATGTAGTCAGTGCTCCTGACATGTCTGTACTAATGTATGATGGATCATTTTTGGAAAGACCTCCAGCAACCCGTCCTCATTAAACTATGTTATTTCTATTTACTCTGCCAGAGTTCGCTGTTTGTTGCTTCAGAGTTCGCTAATGGTGAGCAGTCACAGAGCAGCTCTGGCTCCTCAGCAATCCTGCTGCAGCTGTAGATGGGAGAGGCACTTTCTGGGATTTCTAAGAGCTCGTGATATACTGGGCCCCACCTTACAACTGCTAGAAATAATCCTTGGAGGTCAAAAATGCTAGGTATTTTCTAAAGGCAGCCCCATCTTCATGCCTGGCGCTGTGAGCATTCCCCAGCTGCTTAAGATCATGCCTTTTGACCAATAAAGCATATGCCAAAAGCATCCTTCAGACAGTCTCCTATGCATTCCCTAAGCTTTCCACTCTCCACGCCATCTCAGGACTTCTGTTTATTATAATCATCACAACACAGTGAGGATTTTTACATGAGGGAGTGAGTCACCCAGCAGCAGATGTGCAAACTTTGCTAACACCTTTTGAGAATCTACCGCAGAGGCAAATTGAAGGCTTTTTTTGATCTGGTGAAAAAAAAGATTTATAGGTCAAACACTGCACCTACATTTCTGGTTGTCCTCTTTTTCACTTTTCTTTTGGTTGTCAACCTGTTTGCTAGAAAATAAATATCCTTAAGAAAATAACTTTGTCTACCAGTGTAAAATTTATTGTAGCTGGATACCCAGCTACGTAGCAGGTAAAATCAGCCAGTATCAAACTAAATGGCAATTAGTTTTATCCTCAGCTCTTTTCTTGATTCTGAGAAGAACAATGGATAGTGAGACATCTTTGAAAAATTGAAAGGTAAATGCATTTCAATAGTTAGCTTCCAGGAACACGAGTTTTTAAAGGTCCATAACATTTAAAAGGAGCTGCAGGAAAAGCAGGTTGCTCTGCTTACTCTGAAACCTACCTTTGATAATATGAACAAGCCCCCTGTCTCTTGCCGAGCATCATGTTGCTTGATCTCCAAGCACTCACACTTGCTTCTCCAAGGAAGATAATGTGTCAGGGAATAGTCATTTCCCCCACTCTATGTGGATCATTACCTGAATTCAGAGGTCCAGTTTTTCACCAACTAGAAAATTTTACTACTCCTGACTCTGAAAAGCCCCTGATACATACGTGACATGAATGGCCCACAAATTGTAGCAGCAGGTCTGTAGGAGATGGTGAAGAAAATCCATGCTGCCTGTCTGTCTCTACAGAGAGATGTGAGCACTCTGCTGTGAGGCTGATTTGGAGACACTGTACTACCTTCCCTCAGCTGAAATCAATTGTTACAACAGAAGTCAGCAAGAGAGTGCCAGGCTGATTGTTCCAGCAAAACATGGCTATGGCCATGGCCTTGGCTCTGGTGAGGGAATCCAGGAACATGTTTTCAGCCATCACAAAGGGGAGGAAAGAAATAACCCCAACCAAACTTAACACAACAGGAAACAGAGGGTCTGGCAGCTGGCCCACAGAATGTCAATTTGACATGATCACCAGAGCCCTTCTCCTCTTTGGATTAGACTATCTTGGTATTTGGATCTTGGATTAGATTGGATTAGATTAGATTATCTTGGATTAGATTATCTTGGTATTTATGAATGACATCTCTTGGTTGCCCCTGAGGAATTACCATGCATGGAAAGATCATAGTCTGAGGAGGGAGAGCAGGGAAAATGGCCAGCGAAAAGCCAAGTCATGTTTTTTCATAGGATACTGTGGATTCATGCTCCCATCCAACAGCCATCTCACCCGCTAGTGAGTTTGATGCTGTAGGTTTCAGCCAAGATCCTCCATAATGGATCTCTTATTGTCCAGTCTGTCTGCTCTAACAAACGCTGCTCTGTGCTGTAGCCATATTTTGGTGCTGAATGGCTCTGCTCCCTTTTTTTCAGGCAGAGTCCATTCCCTTTTCTCTCCTCCCAAGCACCACAGGCTCACCTTTAACAGCACTCCACAGGTCCACATGGTCCCACTGATTTTCCATAACCTTCCTCAGCTTCTGTAAGGGTCTGGGATAGCTTAAATGATAAAACTGATGACTAACTCAAGCTTTCCAGGTTTTCAGGAAACACAGCCATTTCCTGCTGGACAGTACTTCAGCATCCTACTTTTCAGCAGGTCCTTTGATGGCTTCCTCATCTCCAGTCCTGCAGGAAATCAGGCCTTGCAGTCCGATTAGTTTTATGGCTGTGGTCCAGCAAAGTTTAACCGCAAAAAGTTTTTCAACTTTACATTTAATCCATTACATTTACCTTTTTCTACATTTCTCCTCCTGGTTTCTCATCACTAAACATATATTTTGCCTATTTCCTTCATTACTAGTTTCTGGTGTCTAACTGCATTCTGATGCAATTCCCTCTTTCTGCTTTCCTGACCAAACTCTTTTCCAAAGAATGAAGTAAGTACTTGCAAACCAGCTCACACCTGAGTTGACAATCAGTCAGCTGTGTATCTGAGTTGCTCAGCTGAGGGACTCTTGAGTCCTGCACCAGAAATGGTCTCATTTCCTGGTGGAAATGCTCTCCCATGGAGATGTTCATTTATTGCTCTGGGTTCTCTAAAAACACATTACAAAGAGTGTGTGAAATTCATACTGTGAAATTCACGGTGGAAAGGGAGAAGAGGCAATATTACCCCTTACTGAAATGAAAAACTTACATACTGAGGAGAAATTACCTAGTCATATAAAGCCTGTGGCAGAGCCAGGCATTATTTCTATCTCCGGAGTCTTGGCACAATATTTTACTCAGGTGGTTGTATTTCCTCTCTCTTTTGGTTATTTCTTGCATTTGTTGGCTGTGTCCTGGGTCTCTGGGTTGGAGGCAGGACCAGAAAGGAAGGCACGGGTTGGTACAGTGACTGGACTGCTGCCTCATATTGTGTGGGGGCCTCGTGCATGGACACTGCGACCTGGGAGAGAGAGGGGACATGCACCATGACCACAGCTGCAGCCCCTCTTAGCACAGCGGTCTGCTGCCAGTTGCAGAGCTAAACCCAGCTGCAAATGGGCTGGGGACAGTTGGTGAAGAAGGAGGCAGAAGCCCACCCAGCCTGCAGGTGTGATTGCAAAGGCTCATGTAGCTTTATTGATGAACAATTCTTTGATGAATGACTGGATCTGCTTTGTTTTTCATTGTGTGCTTGACTTGTACACGGTGTTAACTAATGATATCATGGTTTTTGTCATTAAAATCACACATATGTCACTGTTCATAGCAAACAACATAGCTTCATAGTAAATTTATACACAGTGTAATTTTTTTCCACTCTTAATGAAAAACACACTGTTTTGTTTGGACCATCTCCAGACTTTTCAGTTATGGTGTTACTCACTGAAGGTGGAAGCATGTGGGAGGTTGCTTTAAGTTACATTACTAGCAAAGCGACTTACTCTGAACACTGGCTGTTCTTTTACTTTACTTGGATAAAGAGTAGTATTTTCAAAAGTGTCTGAGCTACTTAGGAGTCCATGGCCTATACCAGAAAAATTTCACTGGTGCATGCTGGACTGGATGTGATGTTTTCCTTCAATGGTTACACCTTCACACAGTAATACAAGGTACTGGAACAAAGGTGCCTTTCACTAGTGCAGTTTCTTTTGGTTCCTGAACCAGAATAACCTAGAGTGGCCCAAGCTGTGGTAGACTAGTAGTGATATATTGACACAAGCAGAGCTGTGTCTCTTCCATTGTACTCGGCAAAATGAATGTAGCCACATTTGTGAGTGACTTAGGCACTTGGGAAGAAAAGTCTTTTTGACTTTCAGACAAAATCCTCTACCAAAACTTTGTTTCTTCAGCTACACAAACACTTTGGGAAAATGCTAGCTTTGCAAGCAAAGGGACAGAGCACTAACATAAAAAAAAATATATCTGTGCTACAAAGGCTTTCTTTATACCATTGTGCACTGGAAAATGGGTAAAAAAAGTAGGAACTTGAATTTCGCATAGGTGACAGATTATTTTTTTCTTACACCACTGCCTGGTGTCTGGTCACTAATGAAATGTCTAGCTTGGCTACATCTGTGCTGCAGGAAACTTCCAAAATGCTATTCAAATGCTGGAGAGAAAGAAAACCCCAAACCCTGCTGCAACACACAGGATGCTAGTACCATCTGCAGCAGGATGGATTCTGTGCCACAGCTCAATCTCCTGGCCAGGCAATGCAAGCCAGAGATGTCCACAGGCTGGGAGCCAAAGGAGAGGTAGAGAGGCCATTAGGCTGTCATTTTTTCCATATACCTGGCAGGACCCCCTCATATAGGCAAAGCCATATACATTCTGTGATACATCCTTCTTGGCTGAGCTATAGTCACGGAGAATGAGATAAAGCCAGTATTGAGGAGCACATCCCAAATTCTTTGTGGAGCACTGAGGTGGACATATCCTGACAACAACCCTTAAAGCATTGGCCCAGACAAAATTTATATCCTTGCTCTCTGGGCCAGGTTTGCGATCATTAAAGTCCACATTATGGGTTCATTATAACCATATCATTCCTTCCATCCTGACTTAGTGGTGTACTGCTGTGTTCCAGCAGAGATTTCACCTCTTTACAAAATGCTAAAAGCAGGGAAGAAGGTAGTCCAGCCTGGCTCCATTTCTTGTCACTACTTGCAAATACTTTTTTTCATCTCCCTCTAGCAACATGGCCATGTGGCTCACCTTCAGCTGCTGCTCCTGGAGAAGACTCCCCTGCCTCAGCCGCCTGCCTGGCCTGACTTCCACTGGGCTGACTCCCCTGCCCTCCACAGCCCCTTCGGTCCCTGCCTCCCTCTGCAGGGAGGCAAGATAGAACGTGGGGAGGGTGAACAAAACCTCCCTGAGCACATCCCCTTCCCTGAGCTCACTGGGTGCAGGTCAGATTCAGAAGCTGGTGAGAGCGATTTTCAAGGACTGCAGTCTTTCTATAGCAGCTAGGTTTCCATGGTTTGTTTAAAAAAGGGAAGCTGTCATCTACAGATAGCAGTAAAAAAAAATTCTCCTGGTATATTTGTTTTTTGTGCTTCTCCAGGATTTTGGAGCACTTAGTCAGATTCAGGGTGTGTTCTCCTTAGAAAAAAATAAAATAATGGTGTCCAGTGTCTGTCAATTTTATGCACAGGAATATAAAATAATAATAAAAAAAATACACACTTCTAAATGAAAGTCTCCTAATCCTGCAAGTTTTCATGGTGTTTGTCTAAGCAAAATCATTGCCTGTGTTGCAACTGTGTTTTATTTGTGCACCTAGAATAAGTCACACACATGCCTGGTGTTCCCGGACCAAAATAGACATCACAGCACAGACGCTAGGCATATGTCCAGCTGAAGAGAAAAAGAGGTCTGACAGTTCAAGGGCCCCAGTTCCCGCTTCATTTTCCTGTGTGCTCCCTCACGTAGATCAGGTGTGGATGGCTCGTGCTTTTAACCCTATGGACTGAAAAACAGGATTTCCACTTTATAGGAAATTTGCAGTGTTTCTTTGTTTGGTTGGTTTTTTGGTGGTTTTTTTTTGTTTGTTTTTTACCCCTGAGCTATGTTTTTGAAGAATTATAATCTGCAAGGAAGACTATTGCTTCAGAACCGCTGGCACCTGCCATTTCCAGCATGCTCCACTGCCGCCATAGGTCTACATGAGCTTGAGGTGTTCATGCTCCGATGCCCCAGAGTGGCCACCCCTTCCCCATCACAAGGTGCCCTCACTTGCAGGCGTGAGCCACAACCGCTGCCAGCCCACCAGCACCAGCCACCCCAAGCTCCTGCACCTGGGGTCTCAGAAGGACCTTTCCTCCACCAAAATGTGGAAGTCACCACTCTCTCCTGGATGAAGAGGGAAGAGGGCACAGACATGTCAGATTGCTGTTTCCCAATTTGGTGCCATTACCATTGCTGCTTGTGAGCACACAACCCCTTTCGCCAACGACCCAAAAAATCTTGGTTTACTGCAGGGTCTCCATGTGCCAGGTGATTTATATGTCTCCACCTGGATATCTGAGGTAAAATAAGTGATGTGGGAAGGGGAAAAGAACCATTAATTAAAGGAACGCCAAGAACCAGACTTGTGCAGATATCCCCAGGAGTGCTATGCCATGCTTCACTTACTCAAGGCACGGACTGGGAACCTTCCTCCTCATTCTCCTCTTCTTCTTCTTCCTCCTCCTCCTCCCGAGTATGTTGATCACCAAGCTTGGGGCCCAGGAGCCCACAGGACATTGCTGACACCAGTGGGTCAGTGCAAGCCTGTGCTGGCTGGAGCTGGACCTTTCCTGAGCCATTTGACAGACTGTCCCCTCCTTCTGTCCCTGCACCTGTCCCAGGTTGATCACTCCTTGTCCCACCACTGCTTCTATTGACACCGATGGGGCGTGCAGGGCCATAGACAGGAGTGTGCCTATCTCTGAACAGCTGGAGAAAGGACAGATGATCTGAAGACTAAACAACAGCTCACCGTTAAGCATTTTCATGATAAGATGTAGGAACGGTGTTTCAGAAATAAAAAATCAAGACATCTTTTCAAACCCTTAACCCAGTCCAGCTCAGGGAAGTCTGTTTTCCTTTGCCCCTTTAAGAAATGCCATAGGGGCAAACAGCTTCCCTGCAGCATTTTGCACAAGCTGTGAGGACATATACATGATATTGGCATCTCCCCTGACACAGGAATTTCTAAACAAAATAATTGTCACATGCTGGCATCTAGCTGTGGCTCAAAATCAGACCTCACTGCGAGCAAACAGGAGAGGGGTCTGGAAGGCAATAGCAGCTGGACTAGCTCAAATCAGACACATTTTTGAGTGGCTCCCTTGAACTAAGGAGTGTTTACATATTTTGAAAAAGCAGGATTGCAAAGAGACACTTGAGGACAAGAAGAATGTACAAGCTTCAAAATCTGTGGCAGAACAAGCATTAAAATATCCAGATAGCATGAACCTCAGAAAAACAGAAAAATGAAAAAAAAACCCCAAAACTATGTCAGTCCTTGAAGCATCCTTCAGTCTTTTAGTGGTAAAACACCATCTATAAAAAAAGTTTAATTTAGTGTTGAGTGTGGGTGGGAAATGGGATGGCTTCTCCTTGTTTCAGTTGGCTTTTTGAGCTCTTAATAAATTAAATACACCTAAAACAACAACAACAACAACAACAAGTAATGCCATGGAAAGGGCTTTATTCTTTCCAAGAGAAAAAACCCCACAACCCAAAATCCTTTCCTGAACTTGCCAGAAAGCTTTTGAAATTGTCATAAACCAAATCCTTCACAGAAAGTAGGGGGTTCTGTCCCATGATCTCCCTTCCTCCCTGAATTTTTCACTGCCCTGTTCTCTATGTGTTATATTTATTTATTTCCAACCTCATCCTCCAGGGAATTTAAAAAAAAAAAATCAGTGGTGGAAAGCACCTGGTGTTTACCTTGTAGCTTGATTCATAGATGGTTTAGGCCATTATCTGGAGGAGGTGCAGAGAAAAGCAACACAAATGAGGAACTGGAAGGGCTCTTTGGAGGATTGACAAGAAAGTCCAGCAAAAGGTTGAGAATGCAATGACTAGACGAAGGAGCAGCAGATCCATAAGGACGTGAAGGATAAGCTGTTAAGAAGAGGAAGGCTCTAGGCAGAAGTGGAAAAGGTTGATTCACATCTGCCCCTGCTGGGACCAGCTGATCTGCAGCAGTCCTGTCTTCCCAGCCACACCTGGCCTGAACGAGCAGATCTCAAGAGGCACAAAGCAGGATGGCAGGGTTGGCCCACATGACGCTGGGGAGTACACGGCAGGCTCTGGGCATTATCATCCCCAATGTGCTGGCTGTCTGAGCTCCTGCTCTGTGTGCTGCCTACTGCGCGCTGGGGCTGCATCCTGCTTCACTGCACGTGTTGTGTATTCAGTGTTAACAGATCACCGTATAAACCGTCCGACTCTGCCAGCAAAGGGCTTAAAACAAAAAATCCCAGTGGCATTGCAGTGCCTTTTCATGAGGCATGGTTTATTTAGCAGTTGTGAATTTTGTCTTTCTGCTTGTTCTGTCCAGCAACCAAGCTCTGGGGGGCTGCTTTACATTACACATGCCATGTCATGGAAAGACCAGCACAAGGGCATTAGTCATGAATCACCAGGGTTTGGGGAGAGGAAAAAATCAAACTTTTCCCTTTCTATACTTTTGTACTTAATAATGCCCCGAGTGATTAGTACTGCAATTTTACCTTAGAAATGCCAGCTTTATTTTCTTTTATTTTGCTGAAGCAGACACTTCATTTCTCTCAGTATGTAAGCGATTAGCTTATCTAAAAAAAGGCAGAGGGTTAATCGACCCTTTACCTAAGACCTCTTTTCTACCAAATGTAAAATAGGAATTAGCATAAAAATAGTCTTAAACCAGCTATGCTCAAACAGCACTGAAGTAATCCTTTTTCATTTTTCAGTTCTTCCTCCTTCCTATGGCTTTGCAAATCTGTGTGTGGAGACATTCATTTCTATATATAAGCCAACTAGTTTTGGTTTAGTCCATGTATGACCTTCCATGGTTAAATCAAAACTGGGGACACATTCTAGGGACAAACTTGTCCAGGCACAGCAAAAAAGGAAAGGGAGGGTAAGGGGAAGGGAAAAGGGAAAAGAGAGAATGGAGAAGGAGAAAGGAAAGAAGATGAAAAGGGAAAAGCAGCAGCAGATTTGTTTTCTCTGAGCGGGAAAACTTATCTATAAAGCAACAAGAGGAGGCATGAGGTTAAAAGGTTGAAATGTGGACTTGAAAGGAAGGAAGGTGGTCAGGTAGGAATCATGAACAGAACTGATTATTAAGTGTTTTACTTGAAATAACCTGCCCCTTCACTGTCCCAGTGTTTCAGCCCTACACCGTCTCCTGGAACAGACCAGCCCGTGCCTCCACACGGGCACACGTTTTGAATAATACCCCTCCACATCCAAAATACCAGCTCTCCTGATAAAGGTTATTTCTTGCACAGTCCATATTACAGATGCTAAATACTTTATTGTACTAGATACAATCTCTAAACATTTACAGTAAGTGCACTTAATAGCAAAATTGTTTGCCAGACCTCATTGGCTCTCTCTATACTTGTTATAATAGTTATAAACATAGTTTTGTTTAAAGAGGAAAACAAACGAACAGATTCCTGAGTCTCCCACATATACTTCTGGTTATCAGAAGTTTATCACAGGCAAACGGGAACTTTTCATGGAGGATCTGGTTAAAATGCTGGCAGCTTATTATCAAGTTGGATTTACATATACCACAGAAGACAGCAGCATAGTTTAATAACCCTGTTTGGTTTGTTTTGTTGGTTTGGTTTTTTTTTTGTTTTTTTTAGATATATCAACCTCTCTTTTTCTCCTTGATAGACAACTGGAGCTGGGTGAATAATTATTGGAAAATCCTCTAAGAGAAGAAAATGTGAGGAAAGAAAAGGACACTTTTTCTTGAGGAGGCATGGCTGGCCAGGTGTGAGAGTTAATACTCTTTAAGCTACCTATCGGAAGTGGCCTTTCCAATCAAATGGTAAAGCTTGGGCAATTTGTCTGAGCAAATGAGATTGCAGTTGCAAAGCCTCTCCATACAGACATCAGTGTATAGCACAGACTGATTGCTAACATCAAGAACTGATTAGAAAGGACAATGATCGGTAGACTTGCAACTGTAAATGGCTCAATAGGAAAGCCCTCAAGAGGACCACAACGGAAAAGCCTGTATTTGAGTCATGTCACTTCTGCAGCAAGTGAAGAAGAACCAGTCTGCTAAGGCTGACCTCACAGTCTGGAGGTACCCAAAGGAATGACAGATACAACGGAGATGGGGTCATGCCTCAGTGCAGGGTGGGGACGATGCCCTGGAGAAACACCTTTGCCAGCTCTGCTTTGCATCACCCTGATTCACAGTAATTGGAAGACAGACTACGGGTGTTTGCATCAAACCCTCTCCTGCTGGTGGTGTCCTCTTTAATCCCACCTGAGAAGAACAACCTGCTGGGTGGGCTTTTATTTCTTTCACAGAAAAAGCAGTGCAGTTTTAGCCCATGGACACCTACTGCAGTGAGAACAGACAGACTTGGTGGTGAAAGATTTGCAGAGAGGAACCCCAGCTGGCTTTACAGTAGTTAAGCCCAGTACCTGGTAGCATACTTCTGGGGCAATGGAGAGGTTACGAGAGGCTACAAAACCTGCTTCAGAACCAGAGCCCACTCAAGTTTCCAGTCACAGATTGCTCTTGGGACCCCCACTGACCATGGCCAACCTCCCCCAACCACTACAGAGGAACAGACCAAAAGACATACTCCTTGGAGTGACATGTAAAGTTTCATTTCAGTGCAATGCCATACTGGGAGAAATCTATGTTGAAACTGAAAAGTTACTTTGCTGGGGAAGCAGAACTAAGATACTGGACATAAAAGTATGTCCTTTCCTCTTTGACACTCAAGTCACCCAGGCTTAGTTTGCACCATGAACATAGCACACCTGCCCTTTCTTTTTCAACAAGTGACCTACACCAAGCCTTTGGTACCAGCTTGTTCAAGCAGTGCCACCGCTGTGACTAGTGGGAAAGAAAGAGTTAAAAAACCCGTGGTGGATCTTGGGGCAACTATTTAAAAAATGCAGTTGCTGGTGCACTATGGACAGACAGGTATGCTTGGTTTTAGGAATCACTTAAAAAGCTCTTATTTCGTCTGCCATTTCTCCTTGTGCACGCTATCTGCTAATCTCAGTTAGCAGCCAGCCTGAAGCTACCAAGAGATCTCAGAGCAAAAAAGGGTTTGACAAGAAATGCGATGTGTGTTGAACACAGAATATATCTTCAGCTTTTCATGTAAATGCTGTGATTAACAGCTCGGTGGACCAATGGGTCACCCAGCCTCTCTAAATGTGATAGCAACAGTGAGTTAAATTTTTAGTTAATAATCCTCATTCAAAAGCAATCTTTTCAATCATTTTTCACACTTGTGCTGCCACTGAAAAAGCAAAGTAGGAAAAACACATTTTCTTTGACCTGCAAACGATTTAATCAGCCATATTCCTTTTTGTACACAACTCCCCACCACTACAATTGCTGAAACAAACACCATTACATTTGAACTTCAAGAGGATTTACTTGGACCAGAGGCAGCCAGCAACAGAAGAATTTTAATGACTGTGGGAGGACTGCTGGTATTTTAAGAAGTCTTCTGAAACCTTTTGAAGGATTTGAGATAACTAAAAATAAGTGGAGAAATTTTTTTTCCCTAAGTACTTTGCACCATGTTTTCACATAGCAGAAGTAAGATCCACAACTGTGCAATGAATCTGGAAAATCTGAATAGAGGAGAAGTGAAAAAAAGTCTGAGACAAAACCAAATGGCCTGGGAACCACTCCAAAAGAAGAGATCAAATGAATCCTTCCATACCAACCTCTTGGTTTTATTCTCTTCGCTCACAGCAGCTTTCATTTCATTAGCTTGCAAATCCACAGATCAGATTTCTCAAGGATATAGGGAGATCATGTTAACAAAACAAAACACTAGTTAAATTTTTAAACAGCAGCCACATGCTCAGTAAGTTCCTCTAGTGGAATTGCACAAGCAATGTTTGCATCCTGTTGCCTTTTATCTAAAGCATTGCACTTCACCTTCTAGACGAAAAAGCCACCTGCTGTCAGAAGTGGTCCCAGATTAATCTACCCCATGACTGAAATTCAACTGCTGTTAAGAGTTCAAAGGGTCCAGCTTCTTGAATTGTTGAGTAACTCATTGGAGAAGGGCTGGTCGATGTACCTGAGCTGCAACTGCCACCTGTCACAACTAGAAGGGGAAAAGAAAAGCTTCCTTGGGCATCCGCCTTCACAAGGGGCCTCTGGACCCACCCGTGTGTCACGAACAATCGCACCCCTGGTTTAAAATTATTCATCCACTGCTTTTTGAAAACCACCACACTTTCAGTACAGTAAACTTGGGTGAATGATTTTCTTAACATCATCCTCCTACCCTGTCGAGGAGAGATTCAATAAAGAGCAGGCAAACAGCAATAAAAAGGACACTTGGAAAGGGCAACCTCCCAAAATAATAAAGTGTCTATGACATCCTTCTTTGTGGAGAGGTTGGGGACACGAACATCTGCTCTCCCTGGGTCCAGGGAAGAAAGCAACTCTGAGCACTCTTGAGAAAAGAAAATTGTTTTACAGTCAGATGCCCTCTGTCTTTGGAGGCACTCTTAACCCTCTCCTTTCTTCTGCTTACCTGCACTAGGTCAAACATCACACAGGCACTAAGGAAAATTTATGAGTGGCTTAGTAAGCAGATGGTTTTAAATGAAAAAGCTCATACAGCCTGTTCTTCTCTTTCTCAGTGCAGTTATGTGGATGAAAAACAAATCAACCTTTACATTCACTTGCTCTCGAACAGTCAGAAAAAGTTGTTTTGACCAAAGCAAGTGAAACATTCAATACCTCAGATAATGCTGCATTTATCCCCTCTGCCCACTCCATCTTCTACAGTGTCCACACAAATTTGGCTTGACAGTACAGGTGAATTTCAGTTTTACTGAACAAAGTGGCAAAGCTTTCACTTTATTCAGTGGAGACAGATTTTGCTCACTTGTTGCTTTTCCCTCCCTCAGCAAGGAACTCGCCTTTTCCAAGCAATTTAATGCTTGGAAGCATAAAATCCAAACATCTTTTCCAAGCAAGAGATGCTAAAAAATCTGATTGTTGCTGGGCTGACTCTCTCCCCTCCATTTCTTCCCTGCCCAAATGGGAGAATATTATCCCTTATGTTACATTCCAGTATGTTACATTGATGGATACACCTCTGATTATTGGGGGGGTTTGTTTGGTTGGTTGTTTTTTTGTTATAGAGGTAAAATACAAAGAGGAAAACGGCCCCAGGAATTTACTGTTGATATATTTTACATTGTTAGGAGAACACACAGTTTCCCAGGGAAAGGTCCCAAGTTTTTTATCAGCAAGATCCCATCTTTGCTCACATTTACCCCTGTCAAGGAGTTTTGATTAATGTCACTGACTCTCAGTAATGGAGATTCACATGAGCGGCGTTTCTCTTCGAAACAGCCATATAAGAAAAAATCCATCTGTTAGCTTGGCTATTAGTAACAACGTGCACGTATGATTATTATATGTAGCACAGTCCAGACATTTGCAATAGACTACTACATATGTCTTGACTTTACAAAACAAAACTGTACCTTGACTTTTAGTAGCCCACTGCTTTTGAAACGAAGGGCACATAATTTAAAAGATACTCTACAAATCTTTCTCAGTGCAAAAATGCAGAAGGTGTTCTGTTTTTAGTTACAAGAAAGGTTCCATTAAAACGCACAATTTTTTCTCATGTTAAAAATACCTTTGTTTTCTGCCATGAACAAGAAAAGCATTCCAATGTTATAATTTTTTTTTCTTTTTTTTTTTAAATCTACCAACCTGACTGTAGCCCTTTAAGAGCCTTAGGGATGTGTCCTACTTTAAGAACTTGTCCATTAAAAACTTGGGACCCCTCATATGTTACACATTTCATACCGCACTTCAAAGAAGAACATTAAATACCTTGTGACTAGAGTACTGTTTATTTCATAATCTAAACAAACACTGGAATACAGTCTATGCTTTTCTACTTTCCTGTAGACTTTACAACGAGCTTTTTTTTTTCCATAATTAAAACAATCTGCATACACACAGAACATGCATGTTCTCTAACACCAGTAATGAAGGTAAGAAGAGTCAGTTTCCATCATCTTCCTGTTGCCTGTATTAGAAAAGAATATTTTTGTTTTTACTGTAGTTATGGCAGTGTGGCTAAGGATACGAAGACTAGCGCACAGTTTTACTCTCTGCACAGAAAATGTTCATCACAAGCATGCTGATGGTGATAAATATTACATGTCTATTAAATGATAGGCATACTTTTATCCCCTTTACTCCCTTTTTAAAAAGACTAAGTGGCTACATGTAAATGCGGTGAAGCAGGTATAAGCTTAATTAATCAGAGTTGATTCAGACTGGCATCAAGATGCAGCGAAGTCTGATGAAGCCTCAGCAAGGCTTTCCATGGGCTACCGATGACCTCCGCCACAAGGCATCTGCCTTCTACTTTTTGAAAGCAGAAATCAAAGTCCTTACAGCATGGGCAGTCCTGCGGACGGGGTGGGCCGTGCCCATGCGTTGGGCTCCCTGAAAAAGAAGCACTTGTAGTCCATTAGTGTTTGAGAAAACCTTGTGAGTGGGTTACCTTCCCCAGAGCCGTGCACCCACCCCGCTCTCTGGCATAGCCTGTGGCTCTCCATTGGCCATGGCTGCAGTTTTATACCACAGAGTGGTCGTTGCTGTGGACGCCAGCTAAGATGGTGTGGTTAAGTGAGGAAGCCGACCGGTCCGAACCTTCGGTGGGGCCGTTGGCACTCTCACTGCGCTGGCAGCAGAGGATCTGCTTGAAGGTCGCGCTCATCTCCTTGTCCCGGTAGGAGTAGATGATGGGGTTCATGGCGGAGTTGAACTCTGCCAGGAGCAGGAAGAATTTTTCATAGGCCAGGACGTTGCACTGGGGACAGCAAACATCAAGGAGCAGCAAAACTAATCCTGGAGTCCAGCAGATTATGAAAGCACCTAGGAAGAGAAAAAGTAGACAAAACACAACAAATATACTAATGCACCATTACTCATCAAAACACTATGAGAACCATCCAACTGCAAGCAGCAATGGATAATTTTCTCTTTCAAAAGTAGTTCCCACACTATTTCTTCACTGACCTGATGAGAGGGCTGTGTTTCAAAGATCTGTAAACGCTTATGGGCAGCCCATCAAAAGAGCAAGGCATTCCCCCCCACACTCACCATCTGAAACTCTGCTTGGCAAATACATTTGCATTTAAAGTTGATAATGAGGAACATTTTTTCCATTCAGCTAGAGACCTCTGACTAATCAATCTCTTGATCAGGAGAAACAATGCTGCAATTTACTTCTCAAAATAATAACAACAAAGAAAACCTTTCTTTGAGTCCTGTGACTGAAGCATCAGTAATAGAAAAAGAGTGGTGCAGGCAGCAATTCTCAAGAAAAAGAAAGCCTGGGTCTTGTTAATCCATTTCATCCCCATTATGTAATGGAAAGTCCTAAACACACATCCTTCTTGCACTGAAATGCCGTCCTTCAACAGATCTACTTCTTTTCTTAGGGCTCTATTCAATAGAAATTCTGAGGCTCCTCAGGCTTCAATAGTGTAAATGCCAAAGAACCTTACACTGATTAAAATGCTTCCCCCTCCTTTCTCTGCTTTGCACAACTCTGAGGGAAATAAAGCCCAGAACAAAATTCAGGGTTCAATGCAGAAATGAAATCAAAATGCCTTGCACTTTATTGGGAGTATCAAGGTAAATGAAGATTCTAATAAATCGCAAGGCTAAAGAGGTTTTAAATGTAAGCACCTCTGGGAAAGCCCTTACACACCAATCATGTCAGAAGAAAGAGAGTGTTCCTGAGATTTTCCAGGCTGACATACTTGACTGAGGTGGAAAACAAGGTCTTGTCAACAGTGGGCAGGCTTACTGCAGGCAGCAGCAACAAGGGCTTCCCAGCACTACTCAGTGCATGCTGTTTTCAGACAGGTTCTCCTGTCACTGTGGTATTTATTTGTTAACATACTGCCTTTCTTTTTTTCTAAAGTGGTGCTCTCTGTAGGTCTAGCAGCTGACTACAGCCAGACTCTGCAGCGCACAGACTTTTTGCCATGCCTCCCAAGAAGATGGCAGCTATTTCCAGCTTGGGCAGTGGTGGCTGTAAGCTGTGCAGACACCTTTCTGTTTGGATACCAAACCTACCTAGATCAAACAGAAGAAGGTTTTCCAATGGGCTTTGCAAACACGCAGGGTGTGCCGGGCTACAGAGAGTGGTTGCCAACCAGGGAACCACACACAGGCTTTCTACATACCAAAAAGCTTTCCTAAACTGAGCTTGCTTCTAACTGATGGTGCCACAGTGCCACTCAATGCCTATGACTTTGCCGACCAACAAAGTTCGCAAAGGGAGAGAAGCTGGGAGATGAACTGCCAGCTGCCTGTACAAAGCACCGATGTCTTCGGCCAAATTCCTTTGTTAGGTTCTGGCAGCAATTTTACAGCATAAGGATGAAACTCTCCCATGCTGAGGTGGCATAAAACACATCAATCCACTTCAGAGCTTTTGTCTGCAGCTCTTTTGGATTCCAGCAGTCATAGAAAAGAGTACTTGAAACCCATGCAAAAAGTACTATGGTCTTTTGTCCCTTCCTTGTACTTGTTCCCAGAAGAGTAGAAAACTGCATCTTTATTTTCAGGATTGTCTGGGTTGATACAGCGGCTGCCCTCATCACAGAGCAGCTCTGCTGAGCTGGTTTCTGCAGAAACTAAGCCAATCTTTCAAATTCAACCATTTGCTGCTGAAACTCTGCATGTTGTGTTCCACCTCCGAGCTAGTGAGGCAGTGGTGGATTTTGTTCCAGCTTGAGTATGTGTTTTCTTCATTACAGCCCGCCTCAGGAGAACAGCATCAGAGACGGGAACACTGCAAGTCATGGGACCTGCAGTCAAGGACAAAAAATGATGACCGCATCCTTACCAGGCCTGTAGCAGAAAAGTCCAATGTGGGAACAATGAAGCTGACAGGAAAGCTCTTCTAAGTGTTTTTCAAAGTTGTAATTGAAAGATTCTAATTTTCCAGGTTTTTGGGTTTTTTTGTCTTTTTTTTTTCCCCCCAGATCTGTTGTTGAGACGCTAAATATGCCAAACAGAACATTCTACTGCTATCGTTTTTGGACATGTTAAAAGCAGAAACAACAATAAGTAGTGGGATGAGGCAGGTAGGCCTTTGCCCTTGAGAAAGCCCCAGAGTCTTTTACAGAAGTCCACGTGCAGCCCATGGCACTAAACACTAGTCTCATGTGGAGTGTTTGAGCCTCTCTGGGCTCCTCGGTATCTCAGATAGGTCTAATAACCTACATGCTGAGGCTTGATGTGGTTGCAGTCAAGAAAAACTGGACTGCAGTTGACCAAGAAAATAAATGCCCCGTACAGCTCATGCTACACTGAAAAAAGATAAAAACAAAGGGTCGCCTTCCCGCCCAGCTCTGGAAGAGAATGGAAGTCATTGTTCTGCAAGCTGTCACCCTGCTGCTCAAGCCAGGCCTGGAGCTGGGTCAATGATATGCTGGCAGGCAGGGTGTCGAGAGGAGACGAAACCCACGCTGCCCAGCTCCAGACCTGCTTGGGTAACATGGGCTTTCTGCTGCCCTGGCCCCCAGTTGCAGACCAGGCTGACCTTCCAACCCGTGTCCTCCACGTGGCAGCAGTGGCAGCAGAGGAGCACACGGCATCCAGGACCGAACCTCTGTACAAACAGGGCTAGCTTCAAGCTCCTGAACAGCAAGCTTATTTGTTATTGGGAAGTAAAAGGCATTGAAGCCAGCCCCATTCAGTCTAGTGGGTTTTGTTTTATTTTAGCCCCTGGGATTTTCCTAGCAAAACTTCCCACCATGCTAATGGCTCCTGTGGCTCATTAAGCTAAGTGCTTGCAAATAGTGACACAAACAATGCCTCGGGTTTTCTCCCTTGTTATTTAACTGTCAGTACCCTGGAAAATACTGGAGGGCATTGCTTATGGTAAGGGCATGTTAGAGTTAGGTACAATGCAAGGAATATAAAGACAGGCTCCTGTTACTTTTAGATTTAGGAAACATCATCTGTTAAACATGAAATTCTTTCCCTGGAAGGAAAAAAAAAAGAAGCTTGAAATTTATTTTTCCTGCTTCTTATTTGGATTATTTGTCAAAGTACAGTGATACTAAGCTAAAAGTGAGGTTAAGTTCTTCCCTTTCCAGAAATCTGTTCTGCATTGATTTCACCAGGAATGAAGATCTAAAAATATCACATCTAATAAAAAAATGAGATCTAAAAGCTTCCCGCTGCCATATACTGAAAAACCTTAAGCACCCGACAAAATATTGATGTATTTTTCTGCTCAGAAACACAACTGAGACGAGCCCAAAGTATAGTCTGAGTAATTCACAGGTGCATCTTAACATTTTACAAACTTGATCAAACCCACGTTACAATGACATACAAGGCAGTTCTACGGAATTCAGTGGATCAAATATGCTTATCTTCGTGGATGTGTCATTGTCATGCCATGGCACTAGGAGAGGCCAACACGCACAAATGAAATTGCAGATGGTATGTCCTTTGGGTGGCTGAAGAAGGCTGTTGCCTGGACGGATAGCATCATGAGGTGCCACCTCCAACCCTGGCATTCCTTAGAGGCACTGGCACAGCATGAAGCTGACTGAGCTGTTCAATTGCAGCAGGAGGAACTTCCCTATGGTGCATGGACAAGGTCTGCCCAGTGGGTCTGGCACAAGAGGGCTGGGTGAGGAGGCAATGCCCACCAGGCTGAGGCACAAATGGCTAGCCATGAGACAGGAAAGCTTGAGGGAACCGGAGAAATGGCATTGCATCTTTTAAAAAGATCTAAGGAGTCAAGAGGGGAAGGGTCCCTGTAGACTGAGAAACATGTTTTACAACAGGAAAAGATAAATTTGGAAAAAAGGATACAACAGAAACAGCCTCTCAGAACACAGAAATATTAATGTAAGGCTGGACTTCAATGACAGATCACCTCTGTGCTACTGCAGCCAAACATGCCTGCTGATTTAGTTTATCACTAAGCACTGACCACTCGGGAAGACTTTTTTTTCCTATCAGTGGAGACTGTTTTAATGCCTCTATTTACAAAAACTTGGTAAGAACCAAAGCAAGTAATGTGCCCCCTTTTGAGAAGCAGACATACTCAGAGGACCTGACACAGTGGAAAAGAGGTTGAAGAGAGGGGGGAAAAACATTGTCAGTTTGACTTGTGGAGCTTTCTTTTGCTTTTCAAAGGCAGACACCGCACAGATCCAAACACAGGCTTGCAGAAGTGACTTCCAAGTGACTGTCCCTCTACATATATGGCAAGAGCATTTGGTCCACCTTTATCCTATCCAGGTGTTAGGCTTCACCCTCGGAAGGATGTAAATTCACAAACAACATGCTGGAGGCACGCTGGCACCCAGCCCCTTTTCTCCTGCTTAACCATATTGTGTCCTTTTCATGTGCCCTCTTCCACCTGTCTTGGGTGTTGACCCTGACTTTACTGTTTTCTGTCATGGCCTCACACTCACCCTGAAAATTCCTCATATGGAGAAATCTGTATGGAGGGGAAAAATATGGAAAGGGCTTCTTTTAGGGAGTGAGAAGAGAGAAGGGGAAAAAAAAGATCTTATTTATGTTTGCAGTTTTGTTAAGATTACAGAAACAGGGTAAAGCACTACCATATCAAAGACAGAAAAGACCAGCTCCAGCTGAACTGCAGAGATATTTACATTCTGCTGCTGTTGCCCACATCCCCTTGTCCACCTGCTACCAAAACTGCTTCATTTATTTAAGGTGTCTTTATTTAAGGAAGCTGTATGAATTTTGAATGAGTAAAAGATTCATAGCACACTCCTTCTGCAGTTTCTGATTGAGTGCAAAACACTGTTGTCTCTGACATGTGTCTGGGAGGCTTTGATGCAATAGCCCCTTTGGGTTTCAAGCCAAACACTTCTCTGGTGGGACTGTGTGAGAAAGGAAGGCGGGATATCTCCAGCAGGGTAAATTGTAAATGAGAAATGAAACAAAGCTAAATAAAACTACATTCATATTCATGCAACAGTATCTTAGATGTACTTCTCATAACAAGATTTGCAGCAAAAGGACCCAAACAAATAAGAGAAAATACAACTAATAGACATACAGGAGGAGCCAGGTGGTATGAGCTACCAGCCTGGCTTTCACAACACTATACCTACCCCATCCCTGGGGACCCCCATTTTAGTCTCCCATGAGCTGAACAGCTCTGAATGTGCAGATTATAGATAAAATCCTGACCTCAGCTTTTCCAAGTATCTGAGCTCCACATGAAAAGTTGACAGGTTTGCTAGATTTTTTCTGGCTACTGCACCCATAGTTTGGATTTTAAAACAAACTGTTTCTACTAGTATTGCATCCATTCCCTGACTTCCTACCTTCCTCACAGCTATACGTACACGCACCCTCCAGTCTCTTCCTGAATCCTGTTCTGGTATTTTGAGCTGTTGAATTTGGTCAGACTTTGCACAACTTAATGTCTCAATCATGTAGGAACAAAGAAATCATGTTTTGCTCCAAAATGTACTTCCCCTTCCACGCAGAAATACAGGATATCTCTGCTTCAAACACCTGCTTTCACATTTGAACTCCTATGCACACAACTTACTTGGTGTTTAAGGCATGGCTATCTTTGCCAGCAAATCACCCCCTCTCAGAGGAACCTGGCTGCTTCCCTCTTGAAGCACTTATCCATGTTAAAACATGCTAATGACTTGACATGAAAGTTTCCTTGGGGATCTGCCTGTGCTCTAGCTGGGCTGGGAGGAGCAGCAGGTCTTACTCACAAAGAGTGAAGTTCCAGTGTATGTTAGTATCACCTCATTCTGGGCCTTAATATTCAGTATTTCACTGGTGTCTCTTCATCCCTTTAATCCTCATTACCTTCTTTCTTTTCAGAAAAAAAAATAAATTAAAACCTCTTCCTAAATGGACATACACTCTCAATCACAACTGATACTTCTGTTGACATACAGATTCTGTGGTGGGTGAACCTTGACTGAATGCTAGGTGCCCACCAAGCCGCTCTATCCTCTCCTCAGCAGAACAAGAGGGAAGAGAATAAGATGAAAAACTCATGGCTCATGGGTCAAGATAAAAACAGTTTAATAAAGCAAAAAGCCAAGGGCGTGTGGAAGCAAAGGAAAACAAAAGTTTTATTCTCTACTTCCCATCAGCAAGTGATGTCCAGCCACTTCCCAAGAAGCAGGGCTTCAGTACATGTAGTGGTTGTTCTGGGAGACAAACATCATATTAATGAATGGCCCCTTCCTCTTCCTTTCCTGTAGCTTTTATTGCTGAGCAGACACCATATGGTATGGAACATCCCTTTGGACAGTTTGGGTCAGCTGTGTCCCTTCCCAAGATCCTGCCCACCCCTGGGGCCCTGAGCCTACTGGGGCTGGGGGAGGGAGGAGATGTTGTGGAGACAGCCTTGATGCTGTGTGAGCACTGCTTAGCAGTAGCCAAAACACTGGTATGTCTTCAACACCTTTCTATGCTGCTATGGGGAAAATGAACTCCATCTCAGCAAGACCCAATACAGACTCCTTCGCTACAGGCTGGCCTCTGCTCTCCCTGTTCTCTTCCAGCGTGTACATCACCATATTTCTCCTGGCAATTTACCATTTAAATAATCACTCTTGGTGAAATATTTAGGTTAAAGCCCTCCTTTTAAACCAGACACAATTCTGCATCTACACCTGCTGCATGTAGTGGCAACTTAAGATACACCTGATCAACCATGACATTTCACAGGATGCTGACAACAACTATTAGTCAGCAACCCAATTGGCACCACTAGCTGCACAACCGCTTGTCCTGTTTTTGGCTTTGACAGAGTTAACTTTCTTCATCCAAGCTAGTGTGAGGCTCTGTTTTGGATCTGTGCTGAGGAGAAGGCTGATAACATACTGATGTTTATAGCTGCTGCCTGGGTAGTCATGGACTTTTCAGCTTCTCCTCTGTGCCAGCGTCTGCAGGTGCAGGAGAAGCTGGAAGGGAGCCCAGCCACAATTCCTAGCCCAGGATTTGATCTCAGGTTTAGGACTGAGACCCAAACTGGCCAATGGTATATTCCATATCATGCACATCATGTCCAGTAGCTAGATGGGGACCTGTCCAGAAGTCCTCTGTCTTGCTCCAGATTGTTTCCTTCTGGGTTGCCCGTCTCTCAGGGTCATCTTGGTCTCTCGGACACTCATCTCTGTTCTGGGACTGTGGTTTTGGGACTCTCCCTGCTCCAGGATCATTAGCTGGGAATGGTCTGAACCTTGGTCATCAGGTGGTGAGCATCTGCATTGTGTATCACTCATTTGTATATTTGTATATACTACTATTAACATTATTTCCAATATTATTGTAGTTTAGTTACTAAATTGCTCTTATCTCAACCCACGAGTCTCTTTTCCCTTTTCCCTCTTTTCCCCTTTAATTGCTTCCCCATGCTGGGGTGGGGGGCAGGGGGAAGGGTAAGCAGGTGGCTATGTGGTGTTTGCTTCCAGCCATGGTCAAAATCATGACACCACCATGTCTCAGCATGGAGAAAGAAAATGCCTGTGGTCAGTGGGGCTTAATCTACAGCCATCCTGCCTTCTGGTTTCTCAGGGTGGTTGATACCTTTGGTCCTCTTCTTGCTTCAGTTTGGAAGTCCAGAGCAGAGGTCATGAAGAGCAGGTTTCCCTCAGTAGGACTCATAAACGGCAGCTGTACAAGACTTTATGAGCTCCCTCTCTGCAGCACTTTGCTGTCATCACCCCAGAGTGCTTGTTGCCACGTGCTGGAGGCAGGGCACTGACACTTGGCCTCCTGGCTTTCCTTATGGAGGTCCAATCTGATGGTTTTCTTCCACAGAACCTGGCACCAGCTGTGGATGTCTGAGATACCGTGTGGGTCTCCAAGCCCTTGTGTATCTCTGTAGTATCTGAAGCTTTTGAAGTTTGAAACAGCAACAGTCAGAAAAGTCTGGGGATGACCGACAACAAACCAAAACAAACTGAAGAGAAAATGAGACGTGGGCAGAGGCTGACCAGTTTATTTCATGGGTGATCATTAAACTCTAGCCCAGGTTAACACTTGGTTGGTGTTGTCCTCTGCCTGTTGCTTGCAGTCCTGCAAAATGAGTTTGCTGGTCTCTGGCCAGCTGATCCAGCCACCCTCAAGTATTCCCTGGCTGACATCTCTGAAAGAGAAATCAAGTGCTAATGTGAATGGTGGAGACCAGGACTGTTTTCACCTGACACCTGCAAACCAAAGGTGTTTGAATACCTCCTCATTTCAAATGTACACTTGTTGTGGTTTTAAAGAACACCTTGCAAAGATGGCATGTGCAATCCGCTTTCCAAAAATCAAACCAAAGTCTTGAGGCCATGGCAATTTACCTGCATCCATTTGAATCCCTCAAATCAAAACGTTGTTAAGGAAAAATGGAATTCGCTGCTGATCTAGTGACTGCAGCAGAGAGAGATGGTACTCCCCCTACTGCCCCCTGCAAAAGAAGAAAGTAAGCCTTTTATCTATAAAAAGCGTTTTAGACAAAAACAGGAAGTCATTAAACGCCAATGGTCAGGATTCCAACTGATTTCTAAATTCATAAAGATATGTGAGGCTAATCTCTGAATAAAAGCCTGGCTGTTGCCAAAGCAATCTGAGTATTTATCTCTGTGTAAAGACAAACAGTAGTCCCCATGGAGTTTCGCTGCTGCCAAAAACCTGACACACAGAGAAAATTTTGTTGTCTTTTTCAACTTCCAGGCGCTCCAGACAAGCCTTTATGCTCTATTATGGACACAAATGCTCCTACAGACTGAAATCAGAGCTGGTAGCTTGGCTGGAAAAGGAGTACAAAAGCCCAGCTGATATGAGTCTCCTGAGGCTCACGGTACTGGTCTCCCTGGGTCACGGTGACACAGGACAAAGAAAGGCAAGCAACAGACGTCTGGGAAAAAACAGAAGCAAGAAACTGCCTTTCAGTTCATACCTGGCATCCTGCTTTCATCCCTTAGTCCAAATTCAACCAGGACCCTCTTTACAGGCACTGATTGCTCATGGTCGTGGCCTGGGGCACCGGGTGGGGTGCAGGCCCATCCCTGAACACCAAGAGGACCCTGTACTAGGGGTCTGGGCGAGGCTTTCAAGTGCTGGAGGCGCAGCAGCTAGAGGTGACCAGGTCTGGTGGCAACGCGAATGTGCCCAGGCCAACGCGAAGGTTCACTGCAAGAGGCCAGCGAGGCAGGAGCAGGAGAGAGGGCAACCCTGCAGGGAGGGCTCACAAACTGGGCTCTGTTCTGCCTACTTCTGCAAGGTATATTTAGCATGCTTGAGACCTGGGTGTTTCACTGCTTCTCCACTACCTCCAGTTTTTAATCACAGAAAAATGGCCATTCATGGCCATGTTGAAAAAAACCCTGTTTTGCCCACTTTTCCTTTGGACATCCATACACCCGCAGCGATACTCTGGTACTTTCCCAGGGATGGTCACAATGCTACACTCAAACAATACAGTTTGTTTAGCAGATTTCCAACAACTTTGGTATAAGAGATTGTTTAATTGTATTTTCTTTTGTTGTTAAGGTCATTAAGTGTTACTAGTATTATGTTTGGATAAGCTCCAGCCGCAATGCAAGTTTCCAAATGAAGCATGGGTGGATGCAATTTAATATGTGAAGGGCTGATTTGATTCTTACATAAGATGAAACTAATAATATTAGAAGAAAAATATTAGCCTCTATCTGCTTCCTTAACAGGAATAAAAATTGTTTCTTCCATGCTAGTACCAGACTGTGAACAGGACAAAGTGTTAGAAAAAAGGTGGAGATGCTTAAAATTACTCTATTGCATGACAGCTCTACCTAAGCTGCAAGAAAACTGTGTGTGCTTTTATTTTTATGTAGCCATAGTGCAATTTATCTGATTATAGCTTGCTGGTTAAGCTGTGGTGGACATACCTTGAGGCAACTGAATTAAGTCCAGTTACACAAAACAGTTTTAAGAAGCAGAATCTACTGTGACAGCTGTGCTCCTCTGGGAAAACTAAGAGCACGAGCTCTGGAGTGAAGTGGACAATATGGGAAAAGCCCTCCTGGTTAAGTGGATGTCACTGCAGAATAAATCTTCCTGGAAAATCAGTCCGTCTTTTGGATATGTTAGGATAGCCTCCTCCCCCAAAAGACCTACTCCTCATCTGACTGTTAAATCAAAATACTGCCTTAGAGCAGAAGCAGCCTTGGACAGGCTGCACGCCAACAACAGTGCCACAGTAAGACACCCGTACACTTCACCACCCAAGTAGTGTCAAGGCTGTATGGATGTTGCTTGGCTATCATACTGCCAGTGAGATGTCTACAAATAGCAATGATAAAGCAGAAGGCAGATAAAGCCTCATGACAGCAGACGGACATGGCATTGCACTTTACAAGAGAAGTACTCAGTGAAGAACAACCCAAATTTTGCTTGTGGTAAGTATATACTGACAGTTTATCACAAGGGTAAATTCCAGGTCTTAGCACTTAACGCTATATGTACTTGTTTAAACTTGTCTTAGATGATGCTGATAACTTTGGCAGAAAATACAGCTTTTGGTCTATACTTCTACACTGAAGATGAGGCATAGTTTAAGGGGATGCAGCTACCTCCTGGTTCTCACAAATGCCTCTGATTTCAATTAGAACATATAATTTTCACGGTCTGGATGAGATATCATTATACTGTAAGTTATGCCCTAGATATCAGAGAGAATGAAAGATTAGTATTTTATCAACTTTTATGAAGCTAGTCTCTGGATTAATTAAAAATATTACGCCAAAAGAAGCACTGCAACAGTGTACAGTAGGTACTTTTTTCCCCGTCAGAACAGTGTTTGCTGTCCTGCAGCATATAATTTTACTGTGGTAACAACAACACTTCCCATACTTAACTGGGAAATAAAGTGAACAGGTCTGGAAATGCTTCAGTGCTGGTGGTAAATACCTGAATTCCAGTGGCAGCTTCTCTGTGATTTCCTTTGTATTTACCTTTACAGAATCTATATTGATTTAAAGTCTTCAGGCAAACACCAAAGACAGCATTGATAAAACTTAGCCTTTATTTTACCTCATAGTTTCAAGAATCACATTGCCAAGCCATGCATTATGCATCTTCAGCTAGTCCTTTCTCTCACCAGTACACAGCTGTGGAAAATCCTGGGAATGCAGTTGTTGGGGGAACAATGCTTTTCATGGTTCTGTTTTATGTCACTTGGTCAGGACAAGCAGGCAAAACGCAAGGCAAGGGAAAAATTCAGAATGCATTAGACACCCTTATCACTACGAACGAAGGAACCCCAGTCTCACCCACTTAAAGGCCTACCATTAAAACTGCTCATGGGTTACACGAGAGATGCATCCTCTGCCTATGACTGAGTTTCACCACATTTCGTGTATTTATTGGAGATGTTGAGTTTGATTTGGCATACTGAACTGATCCTGGTGTTCCGGTTGCTTTTTGGGAACAGTGTTGTATCTTTGCCAGTCTGCTGTCCTATTCCAAATTTAACCCCTGCTAAGCAAAGTATGGCACCTAAAAGTGTCCAAGAATAGCACTTGCCTCTCAGCTACTGTGTTAACATCACATCTTGTGTCACTGTGGCCTAGAGATTTCTATATAAATAGTCTCTCAAACCACAAAAAAAAGAGCAGTATCACACTATTTTGAAGGTTGCACAATCTGGATCTTTCTGAGGACATGACTCCTTTGACCTCTGGCACACTGTTTGCTCCAGTGTCTCCATAAAAGACTGTAGATTTTGGCTATGATAAAAAGGAACAATAATAATGAAGGGGGAAAAAAAAAAGCACTAAGTCTTCTCTTTCAGTTCACTTACTCCCACCTACTCATGAAAGAGCAATTGTATTGCAGCAGAATACTGAAATACTTTCAACGCCAAAACTGGGCTGATTCCCAGGCACCTTCATCTCTTTCAGGGGTGTTCATGAGAAGTGCCAGACAAAGGTCACTCAAAGCCAGACCCTGTCTACCAAGCAAGGAAGGAAGAGGCGTTAACATTGATGCTTTCTCTGTACCATGCCTTGACTGCATTGGCTTTGTCCTGGGTCTTCTGCTGCTGGGCATGGCAAGAAAGAACCGTCTCTCACTGAACTCTTGATGTCTCTAATGAGACTGCTAAAGATGACAGTGATTATTTTCTGCTCTCACCTGCCTTCAGACTAAAGGCAAAGCCAACTCATCTCTCACAGGGCACACAGAAGGCAAGCTGCTGCAAGGGAAGAGCTCGTGGCTGTGCCTAGGCAAGCACTCTCCACAGACCTGCTGGGGAGCCTGCTGCTTTTGCAGAGCAAGATCTTGAAAATTCTTCCCTTTTTAGCACTCTCTGCTTTCCAGGGACTCCAGTCCTCAAGGATAAGGGATTTAAATGCCATTCAATGTAAAATCTTTGGCAGATGAAAGTGAAACCATCTAAAAGTTTTCAAAATACAAAGGACGTTTTAAACAGTTCTCAGAGATGTGGACCAATCTGGTCTGGTAATAATTGACATCACCATTACGTACGGCTGGGCAGTAGTTTAATTTTTAAAATAACCATTCATAACAGTTCAATCAGATGTGGCCAACCAGCTACATACAGTGCAGGCCACACCAGCAGCTGCTAGTCAGAAAATACCAGCAAAAACATTTGCTTCGCACTTGGAAAGCCTGAGACTGCATGCAGAGAATAACAAGGAGTGGCATCCAAAAAGCAAGCCTAATTTGTTCTGTATGCTCTGAATGGCCCTCAGATCTGTCTGATCCCCTCCCACACATGATGCCTACTGGCCACATCAGCATGGCACCCTGCTCTGATCACTCATTGGAAACAGGTTCTAGATGCAAGGTTGGGGGGTCTGCTTAAAGGAAGGGGACCTCATGTAAGCAGGGAGCCAGCCACCAAAGAAACTGTAACTCCACTGACTTCCAGAAGCAGTTGTAAAAACAAGCAGTTGCAAATGGTACAGCTGCCTTGAAAACAGGCCTCTAAAGAAAAACAAAAGAAAACCACAGGAAGTTTCTACAAGGTTATCAGTTCTCAAAAGAAGTCCCCAAAAGTGTGTCTAGGCCATCTACTATATTGCATCCTTCTGCTTGATCATGGATACAGGCTGCAAAACAGAAGACCTAACTAGCATAACATCAGCTGTTGTTCCCCAATGAAAGCGGAGCTGAAGGACCAAGACTGCTACCAAACCATAAATCCAGTTTCCAGCTAGATTACCTTCTGTAGCTGCACAGGTCTGCAGCTCACCTGTGGGGCTGAGGAAGCAGCAAACTGATGGGCTAGCAGAAAGGGTGAAACAGGGCTGTGATGATTAATTAAATTCCTGCTGCCAGATTCTGGATTGTTCCATGTTAAAAAAACCTACAGCACCAAGCAGACAGGCTGTGCCCACTGGCATCGCTCAGTAATACCAGCACGTGTCCAGGAGGTAGAACCTGCAGACGCAGGAAATACATTTTATTGCAATGCTGGCTAATTAAAGCACCTACACAGAGTACTCCTCATCCATCATACACCCAAAACAGTGCCTGCAAGATCATTCAGCTCTTTTAATTCTGCGTTGTTCACAGTAATTTAAGACAGATTATTTTGGGACAGACACACTGATATATGAATTCACAAGATTTCTGCAGTTGTTTTTTAAGTGGTCTTGCTTTTCCTAAAGAAAACAGGAAGCTGCATGAGATAAACTGAGACCTTTGAGGCGAAAGGCCTTCCACTGGGGATTTTTTGGGTTAAAAAAAAAAGGTGAAAAAGCAATTAGTACATTGCAAGGAAATAATTTGCAAAAATCCTTCTACTCAGCAAAGTAACTGCTTCCAATAAGTACTTCTGCTCTAAATGAAATACACAGCTTCTCTCTTCTTCAGAAAAGAACAAAAAAACCCAACTATTCAGCAACACACTGAAGGAAGCCAATCAGAGCTGACCTAATTTTCTTTTAAAATGTTTTAACAATCACAGGAATATTGAGGCAACATCGAGGTAAACTCCAATGCATCAGCAGTGTGTAGGGGAAGTGCATAAAGGAGGAGCCCTGATCCAAACTCAGATCAGCCTTTGCTAGACTTCATTTAAAGCTCCTGGTGATACTTGCTGGCTTCTCACCATTTGTCTGCAGAGCTCAGAGCAGCAACCAACGCCAGGCTAGCAAAATTAGGGATGAATACAGCAAGGCAGAGAGGCCATTTCAGTGCTATAGGAAAAAACCTATGTCTCCAGCTGCCTTGTGGCCTGAGGATTAATCACAGCTGTCTTAAATAATAAAGAGCCAAACCAACTGCACAACAGGCTTCAAAACTGCTGGGTTCTTACTAGCTGTTCTGCAAACAATGAGGGGAGGAGAAGGGCACAGAATTTCTGTCTCTGGTACCTTCTTGGAGAAGCAGGCAACAAGGGATGAAGCCACTTGTTCCTCCAAAATTAATCAGCATTTTGCTTTCATAGTCACCTGGTGATGCCACAAGCATTTTCACTGGCATCAGCGCTCTCTTTGCTGTCCTGCCATCTGAACCCTAATGTCGCAACTGTGTTCATTAATGCTGTATCTATGTGCGTAAGAATATATGGCTGTAGTGAGCTCAATGCACCAGTGCACGGGATGTCATTCTGGCTGTGATGCAGCCACCCTGCTCCCTTATTGACGTGGCTTATGTGCGGAGTTTTCTCTCCTCCTGCCCAAGCCACAGATGGAGAAGCCTGCATCAGTGCCTGAATGCACAAGCTGTGTGTGCCTGTGGAAGGGAATGAGCAAGAATGGTGAAGTGCTGGGGCACTGCTGGACCCTGCTTCCCCTCTCACCCTAGTGAGAAACTAGAAGAGTGTTGACCCAGCAAGTCATAAGCAGCATCACTCTCTCTCAGATGGTCGCGGCTCTTGTTTTATTCTCCACATTGGCCAGTGAAGCTCCCTTAAGATTAAATCCTGCTGCTGTTGCCCATTGTTGTCCTCCTTATTCTGCATCACAGAATAATACCTGTATTCATCAGCGTCACTTTGGGCAGGAGTTCACGGCTGATGGGAGAGGGTTGAATGCAGACATCTCCCAGGGTTCAGTCATAGTTGTCAAACACTGCTGCTAGCAGCAGGTTTGAGCTTGAATGTTGCTGCAATGCAAGCATTTTGAGTGGAAAATTCAGTCAATCACAGTAGATGGTGCAGGGGAGAGAAAACACATCAAAAAGCAAAGAAATTAGTTTGTCCACAAAATACAGTACATGCTGTCAGGAAATATGCAGCAAGAGGACCACCTACAGTACAATGAGCACAAGGAAAGGGAAAGGCAGAGCAAAGTATACAATTGCCTGTAAGAGCGTTACACATCTCTGCAACCAATGCATGCAAATGTTTACAGATGCAATTTAAAACTTAATTTTTCCCCAGAAATGTTCTAGCAAGACATGTAAAACAGATGAAAAGTGAAAACCACCAACAGTTATTTACAGCAGAAGAGGGCCACATGTGACCTGCCACTTCTCTATCCTTCTCCCTTGCTGGGCTTTCTGAATTTCGTGACACTACGGAAAGTTAGAGCCAGCATCACAAGAGCATGAGCTGTCTCCTTCCTCTGCAGAGCAACGAGCAGCGCAAATTTGCTGACAAAACCCTTCCTTGCCACAATTCTTAGGTAATTTTTCTGGGAACATTCATACTTAAAGCAGTCTGCAATACGCTAAAGCAGGGAGAAGGGAGGGAGTGTGAATCAAGGGAAGATACTGGTGTGTCTCTCTTGCTCATTTATCACTGTGCGGCTTTTCAAAAGTGTGTTGTTATCACAGGGCCAGAAATCATTTAATGCCACTGTGGCATTATGTTTGTGTTGCCTGTTGCCTAACTGTTTTGGTGGGTTTTTTGTTTTGAGGAGTGGCAAAAGCAAAAACACCAGCACGCCTCCATGCCAAGGGAATTGACAGGACTCTCCAGGAGTCCTTGCTGGAAGATGCCCTGGAGGGACCAGAAGGAGCCAGAGCAGCCTCCACTTTTGGCTTCCTCAGAGAAAAGGTCCAAGCAGTGCACAGTAGCCCCCCAGGCAGAGTAACGGCCACCCTCCATAACATACCCTGGCACCATGGCATTGCCAGTGCGCCAGAAAACTTGCTCAAGCCCCAACTCAAACTCTCTACCCCAGCCATCTGTGGGGTTCAGAGGCAACTGCTATGACCAGAATTTGAGGGCTTATATTCCCAGAGCAGATCCACCACCTATGGCAATGATTATTTTTCTCAAGCATTTGTAATAACTCAGAGACACAACACAAGTGGAGACAGTTCCTGCCAGCGCATCCTGTGCAGACCAAAGCACATTTATCAGCTCTTCAGTGCTCACAAACTCTAAATAAGTCCTGGAGCCAGAGCTGACATGGCTGCAAAGAGGGGAGCTGTGGTCACAGCAATGAGGAATCCCCTGGAAATACCTCACACCAAGGGCACAGATTGCAATACACATACATGCCCTTTAATCTCAAATGATGAAACTAATCTACTACAAGTCCTTTCCATCTAAATTAAAGAACAATTCATACATGAAGTGAGCTACCAAATAATTAAATATTTCCAGATGTTTCTGTTACTGATATCTCTCATGCCAGTTCAGGAAGTTTCTAAACCTATTGCTAGACTAGCAACTCTTCTCTCACAGCTCTTTAAAATGCTGGCAACGTGCCTGTCTTTTCCAAGCACTTTATGTTTTATTTTTCTGGGGCATGAAAGACAGAGGTGTTTGAACAAAGAAAATATACTTCCAAGCTTCCAAGCATGTGGCCTTTTTTTTTTTAAAGTGGTCAGTCCACGTCATGGATGTGGAGGAGATGGTTTCAAGATGTGTCGACATATACCTCTTATTATCACAGATTTCAGCACATGCAGAACTCCACCGTATCACTCTACTGCAAAATGCTGCCTGGAAAATAGCATGCATGCAGCTTCACAGGCAGTTATATCTGGATACTAGTTCCTTTTCTATGCACTGCACTAAGACTACTTTCTTAACAATGAAAAAGCTTAATTCTTTACAGTACCAGAAGCCTTGTGCTGACTTTTTTTGTTTGTTATGGTTTCTGCTTTCTTACATATATCTGAAGAGATGCACAATGAAATTGATACATGCAGGCATTTCTCTTTCCAGCTTGAAAGCAACAGCAGCAAAAAAGAGGCAGTGAACTTAAATTTCAAAGGAAAAGAAGGATGTCAAACCCTGCACTCAACAGCAATGGAGACATCCCACATCTGACATTTTGCAAGATTCCCTCTACTGTATGAGTCAAGGGTAACTCTTGATAGTCAGCCTATGGAAGCAGGAGACCACTCTTAAAAGTGGGAGAAAAGCATATTGTTTCAAAGTGAAGTGCATAAGGTACAAAGCTTATAAATGGATAATGCTCAGAGTTTTAATATGATTCATCACCATTTTTTAGGGTCAAGGCCAGGTTTTAAAATCTGTTTCATGTCCCTGCTAAGTGTGCAGTGAAATCCTGATGTTAACACAGCCAAATGCAGAACTTGTGCTTCAGACAGCTCTGGATCCAGCTCTCCCCATGCATTTTAAATGGAGAAGGACATGTTAGAAATTTGAGGCACTGGTGGATACACAGTACCTTGGAAGACTTAGTCAATGGCTGAACATCCCTCCTGCTGGGAAATACTCAGACAGGAACTATTTCTTTCTGGATCGAGCCTTGACCAGACATTATCTCTGTGCAATTGACTTTTTCAATTATTTATGCTCAATGAGGTCCTGAGCTTAGGAAATGGAAGTATATGGCAACCAGGTTAAAATAAAATAATTTTTTAAAAACTATCCTTTTGGTGTTGAGTTTCTCAGAGCACTGAGGAAGGGTTATTGTCTTCCTAGAACAAGGACGATTTTGGGGAGCCTGAAAAAAGAAGTATCCTCTGCACCTCTAACTACTGCCATGCTGGAGGACCTGCCCCAGCCCTGCTCGGTGTCTGTGGGCTCCACTGGACCCAGAAGGGGCTAGTTAAGACAAGACACCTAAGAAAAAAAACAACCCAAATCTCAGCAGAAACAGCAAGATGACCGATGCCGGCCAGTGGCCGAGGGCAGTGGGCTCTGTTGCACCACTGTGTCTCACTCCCTTGGACCTGCTCAGCCAGTGAAGCTGGGAAGCAAACGACTGCCTTCCCAGCTCTGCAGGCAAGGCATTCAGTACTGTTCTCCTTCAGTTGGAGAGATAAAGCAACACAAGGGCTCAATGGTGAATATTTAATTGTACTATTTTCTAAACCTTCCAAGGGAAAAATATTAACATTCTATATTCAGAATTAATGTGGGTCTATTTATTTATTTTTATTCTTAGCAAGAAAGTAAGCAAGTTGCAGATGGGCTGCAGGGTATGAAACTGGCAATTTCAGCAAAAACAAAAGAACCTTAAAACATTTCAAAAACTAGGAAAAAACATTAAACAATTCAGCAAAAGCATACTGCATTAAGAGATCCCTGTTAATTAAATCATGTTTCCTTGTAAAATCAACATCCATACCCATAAAAGTAATGTAAGAGGTGAAATCTACAATGCATGGTACCAATATCAAACCGTTCCACTAGTCTACTCTGAGGGTTTAAATACATCTGTTTTTAATGTACACTGGAAAAAACATGGTATTGCCACTGGCAGGGTAAAAATGCAACAAATATTTCTTCCATTACACAGCCTGGTTCCAAAAACTCAGGAAAAAAAAATAATTTGCTGTTCCAGGAGTAAATTTCTGTACGCTGGATATTTATGCCTATGACAACGGTTTGGAGGAAGGTGGCTACACTTTGTTTTCTAGAAAAAGGCCTGGAATTGCTCTTCTCTGCCACACCATGAGACAGGAGAGCCCAGCAGCCCAATCTAGCTCAGAGAGCCCCCCTCATATGGGGCCGTGGGCACTGTGGGACAGGGCAGTCTGGACTGCAATGGCCCCACAACATCCTCCCACAGCATATATGCCTATGTACTATCCCGGTGGCTGGGCTGGCTCTCAGAGGTGTTGCTCCTGCCTGCCAGCTGAACAGCGGTGCAGGGCCACAGAGATAAAGTTATAAACAGAGAAAGGGAGTGGAGGGACGGAAATGGAGGGAGGCAAAAGGCCGGGTGGGTGAAGAATCAAAAAATTCAAATAAAAGGAAAATCTCACAGAAATCAGCATCAATCACTACTGTGTTCTCTGGAATGCACTTAAAAGGCCACATTTCTTGAGTGCACACGGCTTTATACACACCTGTCATGGTTATTTGGTGCGGCAAGCAAGGCAGCACTGTGTATCTGAAAGCCTTCTCTTTAACACGGGGCACAGCAGCACAGGGTGAATGTAGCACATGGGTGTTTGATGGATTAACAGACTGAAAGCTGAAGTGTTCATCTAAAGAATGCTTCGTTAATTGCTTCCAGTTAATTAGTTTGCTTTGTTTGTTTATTTAAATTGACCCCTCCTCACTCTAGTCTGAACTAAGGCAAGTTTTTCTGCTGGAAAGACAGAAACCAACACAACTCATTTCATGCAGACCGCTGGTTAAACAGCAAAGGATTAGATGCTGATTACCCTCAGTTAAGGACCATTTTTAATCCCCATGGTCTACAGAAGCCATATAGCCTACTTACCAATATTCATTCGCTTTACTTTTTGTTGTTGTTGGGTTTTTTTGTTTTGTTTTGTTTTGTTTGGCAACAATAGGAAGGAAGTTAAACTGTAACACTCTCTGATAGTACACTATCCTTGTTGAAGGAGAGGAAATCCAAAATGCAATTGGAAGGCAAAGCCCATCCACAGGTCTGAGTATTAGGCAACAAGCAAGAAGCAAGTGATGATCCCTCGGCACCCAGCACCCCTACACTTACATTCCACAACATTGCTTGAACCCGGGGCAAGGGCTTTTTGGGAAATGGATTGCAAATACAAAAAATGCACAACAGGGACACACAGAATGATATCGAGGGGCTGAGGAGGAGAGGGAGTTTTTGCAGGTGGCCGTGTAGTGTACCTCCTCTCCCTGCTGTGTGGAGGCAAGCACCCTCCCTGGGAATGGGGTGAGCAGGAGCCCTCGCTGAAACCTAGAGAGGAGGGACCAGAGACAGCTGCTGGATTAACAGCTCTCTCAGGAGTCTGTGTCTTCTCTTCTCACCTGGGCTGACAGGCTTTTTCAACAAAGATCTCATTAAAGCCCATAGTGTGCCTGAGAAAGAAGAAGGAAGAAATCCCCAGATTTTACTGTCTTCAGAGCTAAATCCTACAGATCATTCTATATGCTGGCACTAGAACAAAAGCAGGGTGAGTGAAAAGCCAGTTTGCTTCATTTCCCATTTTGCTATGTTACGCAACAAGCACAGATATTCAAACAGTAATAAAAAAAATTGTCACCTCTTTAAGGAACAATGAATACATTCCACTGCTGTATACCACAAAAGACACCTCCAAAAGATGTGTTGCTGAAATAAATTAATACGTCTTCATGGAGAACTCACACAAGTTCCTGAAACTATGCCAAGCATTATCAGAAATTCCCATTTCTTCTGTGTTTCATAACGTACACAGTGTATCAGCTTCAGTGACCAAGGTACTGCATCTCTTCCACTCTCACCTAGCAGTGAGAGTTATCTCATTTTCTCTAGTATGAATTATTGACTCGTCAGTTTCAGAATAAGAATTTTAGTCATTTAGTAATTTTCTTGAGAAATGATTTTTCAGTTTCCTAAATGCTGGTTGGTGTGAACTGGCATACAGGGAAAAACAAAGTAAACACTTTGCAACTGCATGCTTCAAATTAACCCTATGGGTCATCAACCTCTGAAACAAAATACAACACAAATTAAAATTCAAACAATTTATCTGTTCATCTTGCCTGAATATGTCTTTTCTTCTTGTTACTGTCAACCTTATAGTTTGGGTTTTGTTTTTTTTAGCCTTTAAATCTTGTGCACCACCCCACCATGTCCAGCCTGCACATTAAGATGGGAAACCCCTTCAGTAACCCACTGGCATCTGTGTGGCTTCCAGCAGCACAACCTACATTTCAGGTGATTTCTGGCAATTCAGGTTGAAAACTTTCTTTAAAAGTATCTTCCACGGCCCTGAAATGTACATCTATATCAATGCAAACCTGTTTCTCTCTTCAACAGTCACACCTGCAACTGAGGGAACTTAAAACCTTCATTTGTGGCCAGTACAGTTACCAAATTGAGAGTGTGGCTTTACTATGGCGGATGCTCAAGAGCTTACAGCAGGAAAGTAGCTGACCAAGCAAGCCTTTTGCTATTCTGTAATTATATAAAACCCCTCCATATCCATCTGACAAACCATATGCATGAAGTGAAACAGTAGAAAAAATGGAGGCTTAACTCTGAACTATCTAAAATGCCAACCATGACCTTTCCATCTCCTTCCCAGGTAGAAAAGATGATAGAAATTTCTCAGTCTCATATGGAGGATGAGACTGAAACACATGAGGATTTCAGCAGGACCACAAGATACTACATTGACCTTTCACTTTAAGGTAGAAGAATAGCTTGTGGTCTCCTAGGATGCACTCTGCCACTCCTCCAGGGAGCAGGAAAGGCAGAGGAGGAACCAGAACATGATGATATGACCTGATGACATGACTTTGAACATAAAAGATTAGCAGACACACTTTGCAGATCTGTCAGCTCAAGACAAACAATTTTTCTATCACAAATTTCCGTTTTGACCTGTGAAAGCAGGGGTTTAGAAACACCCACACATCATTTCTACCCTGCTTTCTACAGCATGGTATGAGCAGATGGGAGTTGAAAAGCGTTTCTGTTTACAGAGAAGACATTACTTTACTCCTTCAGCCTGTGCCTTTTCCCATCCATGAGGCTCTCCACAGGCTGGAATTAAGGGACTCTTTGTAGGGCCTTTGCCAATTAACTGAGAGGAAGGGGCTGCTTTACATGTCACTTACAGTTGACAGTTTCTTACTAAGTATTGAAAGAATTATATTTTGCCATTAAATGGGTGTAACCTGAAGGCAAAGACCTCATTGCTTAAGGTATGCATCCAAAACCATGGCTATGCTAGTAAATTTTAAATTGTAACCAGTCTGTATCAAAAGTAGACCTTGTAGCACCAGCTGCTGACTAATAGGCACAACATGATTTACTTTTGAATACTGTTACTCACCAGACTCTTCACTCCCCAGTCTGCATGCCAGCTGAAGAGATAAATCAAAAACCAGCCTGTTCCTCATATGTTCATGCTTTGAAATGAAACTTTTTTTTTTCCCCATTACGTAGAAGTTTTTCCTCCAATTCTGTGGGAGCTAATAAAAATGCATATGCAATAGCATCAGCACCAAAGCAGGCGGAAAGGATGTCACACGGGAGACCAGCAGGCGAGGCTGGGTCCATGGCGCGATACACCAGCTTGTTTTGGTCTCTTAGTACAACTGCTCCAAGCTGCGAAGAGTAAGCACAGTTTCCACTGCACCCTTTTCTCTCATAGAAGCAGGATGGAGTTGTGGTAGAAAATATGTAATTAAAATGTTTATTTTCATAATTAATGAAGGTAACCAGCTTTAAGAAAATCCAACACATCATCAAGGAAATCCGAGCACATACCTAAACCCATTTAATACATCTTCAAAAATTTCCGTTTATGAACTACAGCTTTCAATTTTAGTTTAATGGAAGAAAGGGGCAGCCATTCTACAAATATGCAACAGATTTACACAGCTTTTTTCGCTTTCTTTCTATGTACAGAGCTATTCCTCCACATTACTCCTCATACTGCTAGAGAAGCAAAAAGTGGGCACTTAAAAGTAACTTCAGACAAGGGGAGATGAGAATTATCAATGCCATATGTCAGAACAAGTCCTTTCTAAGGTTACATCAGTAACAGAAGATGGGAAACAGGTTCCAAAACTGCTTTTAGGAGAATAAGGAAGATACTGAATCCAGAGTCAGAGGAAACGATTTCCATGAGAAGATGATAAATGCAGGAGCTTGGCAGCTTTTCCTCCTTGTAACAGCTAAATTCCCTCCCTCTTCTTCAGGAGACAATGACTTCTTTCATGATGGAAGATATTTCAAAAATCTTAAATGTCCTTGCATATCTATGGTTATATTAGCAAATTTGTACTCAGACACCAAGTACTTTACTAAAGCAGAAAGACAGAAGCAGATAGCTCTTACTCCAACACAAAGAAGTGCAACAGAAGCACTCTCTCAGTCTTATCTAAACTTTTTTTTTTTAAATTAATATTCTCATAGGTTTTTAGCAGTAACATGAAGGAATTACAATTTCAACCTTCTCCAGTACACAGAGGCTGCTCTGCCAACATCAGCCCAGAGCAGCAGACGGTGAGCCCTGTCAGGTATGTCTCGGGCAGTTTTACAGGCTAAGTTCTCAGTTCTCCAGATGCAGAACTTAAGGTTATCAAACCCACAAACTTCAAAGCACCTGTCCCTGGGTGTTCAAAAACCTCCTGTTCACCAGTGGGCCTGGAAATCAAGTGTTTTCACTTATGGTAGTTCCCCTTGCTCCAGTACTCATTAAGCAGCACAGACTGATGGACAACACTTGAGCATGGGAAAGAAATGCTTCAGGTCTAACAAATGAAGTCATAGCTTCTGAAGTCTCGTGACCCTCTGTACAAGCTCAGAGTCCTTTTATCTGTTCTCCAGGCACTGATGAAAAAGGATATGCATCCACCAGAGGACCTGCCACATACACAAGAAGCACACTTGAACATAATATCACCATTTCTCCATGTCAATACAAGGAAAATGAACTTTGGAGACTTTTTTAGGCTGAGCAAAGTGGAAGGGTGGCATGAAGGTTTCTTGAATGAAAACTGCATAAAGCATGGGGATATTCTGTTGCTGTTGCTTTCAGCTTTAAAGAATGGCATCAAATGGCTAAGTATGTGACAGAAGCTTACTCATGGACAGGTCGAAAAAAGAAAAGAAAAAAAAAGAAAAAAAAGACCTTTGTCTGAAAGAAAAAACAAACAAACAAACAAACAAACCCTAAACCCAAACCAGTCCACCTGTGAGCTAAGCAACAGCATCCCCAGCGGTATGAAACAGGAAAATAGGAACCTGTTCTACTCATAAAGCCAGAAGCAGAAGAGCTCAGAATTACATTTTTTCTTTCATATTCAGGTTCAAAGATACATTTATTAAAAAAAAATGCACAAAATAAGCCTTTTCCTTGGACACACTATTCATGCTGAGACTAGAAGGCAGGAGGCATAAAGGCTGTATCACTCACTGCTAACTGCTTCCCACCTCACTGACCGGCTGCTGCACCTTGGATGTCTCAGCAATCTGTTCCACCAGCAATAACTTGGTGTTTTGAAGAGACATAGTTTAATTGAAACTATACAGGCAAAAATAATTTAGTGTTTAAAACTGTATTCTTCTGCTTTCACGGATCACTCCAGAAAAAGAGACAACCCAAAACACTTGCTTACACTGTGCAATGAAACACCACTCCTCTCCCACAAAAGTCTCTTGTTCTCAGTGTTTTCCACTGGTGGAAACACAAGACTGTTCAATGCTTCATTGAATGCAGTTTTACAATGTGACAAGTTAACAGCTGGCATTTTTGTTCACGTAGTTTCTCAAGCTGAACTCTAGCTCTAAGTCTGGCTTAGCATTTCAGTGGTTTTCTCTGAAACATGGGAAGGACAAATGGTATCTCAAAGATGAAAACACAAGCCAGGGGCTGGATGTGGACATTACCCCGAATCTTCCAGACTGCAAATCCTTTAACAGTTAGCAAGCATAGATCAGTTTAAGCTGAGGATGCAAGAAATTTAACCCAGAGAGTCAATGAAGAAATTAATCAAAACATGTAGAATCAAACTCCACATGCAACTATGTGCTTTCTAGAGGACAAAAACATTACCTAGCAAGCAGCCATTCTGTAAAAGCATCATCCCTGCCTCTTCTAAAGGAGGGATTCCCACCTTCAGTTCCAAAAATTCAGCTCAAAACCCCCGAGATCAGTAGGTCTTGGACATCCACAGTGCTGGTGGATAGAGGAAGGGCAACAGACATTGTCTACCTGGACTTGTGCAAAGCTTTTGACACAGTCCCACATGACATCTTTGTCTCTAAGTTGGAGGGACATGGATTTGACGGAAGGACCACTCGCTGGATAAGGAACTGGCTAGATGGCCGCACTCAAAGAGTTGTGGTCAATGGCTCAGTGTCCAAGTGGAGACC
>VZTO01026206.1:0-21314 GCA_013400615.1 Syrrhaptes paradoxus | reverse complement strand
AAAAAAAAAAAAAAAAAAGAGTACAAAACTTGAATTTGATTTTTGTCCTTAATGTCATCTTGCTTTCTGCCAGGAGGATCACAGAGGTGGGGAGAGACAGATTTCCAAACAACCAGGCAGTTAGGAGAGGTTTTAACCATGACTACAGCCTCCTTCATGAGACTCACTGAGATTCTTTCAAGAGAAGAGCAGGATACATAGGAATATGACTTTCAATGGCTGGGCAGGTTAGTCAACTACTCAGTTCATGTTATGGTTACAAAGCTAGGCACTAGGTCAGAGAGCAACATGTACATTTTTAAACTAACATACAAGTTGACACAGTGACTCACATTAAATCTCTGCAACTATTCTGCCATGTTTTTATAGAAAGTAACACAAGTCATGGAGTTAAGCCACGGAAATCAGGATGTCAGAGCAAGAACTGGAGCTAAGATTTGGGCTTTGCAGACTGTCCACTGTTGCATTTATGGACTACTAAGGCAACTTCATGCTGCAACAGAGTGGCAGGATACCAAGAGACCTGTTTACTATGCTGGAGGGCCTCATGGGTGGGAACATAGACTGGGACAAGGAGACAATGAGCACCATCCCTGCCTGCCTGCAGGTTGCTGCTATGTGCAGCAACAAAGAGCTGAACAAACCACAAAGAACATCATCAGGGAATGGTACCCAGTATCCAGGTTGTGCTTTTGCATAAAGAATCTAAGAGCCCCAGACAAAAACCAAATATAACCATCCACAAAAAGACAGGAAGCTTCTGACTCAAAAATTTGTCATGATATTTGTCTCATGTTTCCCTGTTTTCCAAGCCCTAAAGCTTAGGCATCTCCTGAACAGTGTGCTGAAGCACAGCAGTGCCTCACATGCTACTTTTCCGTATTAGCAAATTGGCAAATACTCAGATGTGCCAAATATTATAGACCTGACTGTACATGCAGTCCTGCTTAACATGCAAAATCTTTTCATCAGTAGCCTGTAGCTTCTCACTGCTCTCCAGACATGGGTGTACTGCTTGAACACACACAACACCTTTTGGGTGTTACAAAGGAGACAAGAGGTAGTTCAGTTTGATTGAATCTTCCCCGTACTATTTTAAGGTTGCAACCATCTGGGATCTGCAAAGTCAAAAGGGAGAACACTGCAGAGAACAGGCTGCTACAACAGGTTTTAAACTTGCATTGCTGCAAAAAAACACCATCTTACATCTAGGGGCCTTAGATCTCCATCAGTTTCATGTTACAGGGCTGAGTGACCAAGTCTCCAATACCCACTTGACACTCCCAACACAGTAATGAATGCTGGGGGTTCTTATTGCCCCCTAGTGCCTTCGAAATGCTGCTGACCTCCTAGGTGCTGGACATTCATTACTGAAATCACCCAATAAACAACAGAGCAGGGAGAACAGAGGAGGCAAAGTAAGCACTTACCAAGCACAATGACCACAGTCTTCAGGAGGCTCATCATGGTGTCCCGATTCCTGCGGGGTCCAGAACTGTGCCTGGACATTCTCATAGTCCTTTGGCGGACGTACCCAAAGATATGAGCATATAGGACCACCATGACCACAAAAGTGACCAGGTTGAAAATAGCCCAGAAGACCAGGTAGGAGTCACTATAGAGCGGTGCCATGTTGGAGCAGTGAGTGATATCACAAATGCAGTTCCATCCGACACTTGGTATGGCACCCATGACAATGGCCATAGTCCAGATAACAACAATTACGACCACCACTCGCCGGTTGCTCATCCGAGTATGTAGCTGCATTCGGAAAACTGTAATGTGCCGCTCAATAGCAATGGCCAACAAATTGGCTACAGAGGCCGTCAGGCTAGTGTCAATGAGACCCTGACGGAGAAGCCAGGTGCTTACAGTCAATCTTCTAGTGTTGGGTCCTGTGTTGAACATTAAGTAAAAGTAAGCCAGCCCTGCAAAAAAGTCCGCAGCAGCTAAGTTGGCCATTAAGTAATAAATAGGAAAGTGGAATCGGCGGTTGACATAAATAGCCACCATAACCAAGAGGTTGGCCAGCATTATGAAGATGCAGACTGTAATCCCCAGTCCCATTACAAGCTTGCTGACAGTGTTCCATTCAGTGGCTAGATATTTTCCACTTCGGTTATAAAAGAAGGCAATGGTTTCATTGTAGTAGCACTGTGGTTCGCTCATGGCTGTGGACTGAAAGAAGAGAGGAAAAAAACAGAAAAAAAAACCCAATGGCATCAGAACTGAAAACATGATTGCATCTGTGGACAAGACACGCACAGAGAGCGGGGAGGGGGACAGCAATGGAACACACTTCAGAACAAATTTATTTTTTCAGACCAAATGGCATTCCACAACTCACAAACAATTGCTCTGAGGAATCTAGTAACAGCAACCAGATTAGAAACAACCAGAAATGCTTCCATCTGCTCTGGGAGCTAGCATGATTTCTGATGTAGTTGTAAATTGCATAGAAAACAAGCCTCTGGTGAAGCAGACCTGCTGAAAAGTACACTTAGATAGAAGGGCATGCAATTTATAATTAAGAAAAGTTAACTCTGTTACAGAACACCTTATTTATGTTACCAGTGCATATAACTGTAGCAGTGTTAAAAGAGGAGCTCCTCAAAGAGGATGAAAAGTAGATTACATTTCCCAGCAGGTTTTGAGTCATTCAGGTCTCCATCAAGGGCATTCCTTCTTGTCCTGTCTTAAAAAATGGGAGGAACATCCTAAATTAAGGTCCTCAATATAATCTAAGACTGTGAATTGCCAGGTCCAGGGGCTGTGTCTGTCCATAAACCAGGAACTGCATTTATAAGCAATAAAAGAAGCATGCCACTGTACTTCAGTAAGCATTCTCCTTTTTCCATCAGTCGTGTTTCTAAACAGGGTTTGAAATACACCATGCTTTTCAGTATAACTCATCTGAACTGGCTTATTCCAATTTGAAATAGGAGTGAGGCAAGAAATCAGAAAAGAATATTTAACTAGTGTTAAAAGCATCAAACCTTAGTTCTTGCATTAAGTATTGTTATGGCTATGTCAGGGAATACATGATTAATTTTCCTTGCAGAGTACTCAGCTAAGCACAGCTGCGGGTGCAATAAACAAGCCCCATACTCCACCAGAATGTAGTAGTTTTGCATAAAACTGTTGGCTAACAAGAAAATGCTTTAATAACTTTCCTTCCTCAGTTATAATCAATTACTGAAGGTGCAATTCCCAAAAGGCAAGTTGTAGAAAAAGAAACCCCTCTGAATAATACACTGGTTCCTTGTTTTGCATGGCTTAACAATGAGAATGTAAAAACAATAATTAAGAAAACCCCAAAACAAACAAGAAACTGATGTCAAAGAACTCTCTTTCTAAAGAGACCCAGGAGATCTAGCTCTGACATTCTGTTTTTATGGCTGTGAAACTCTACAGACTGAACTTGAATTTCTACAAAAAGAGGAGCAGTTTTAGCTGGAAACCAACTAATAAGCCCAACCAAGGAACAGATCAACACTAGAAGATGAGAATTTCTTCCCATTAAAACAGGCAAGCAAGCCCCCATGTTTTGGACAGCTCCAGTCATTCTGCAGGAAATGCTACAACTAACCTAATTGTCATGTTGAAACCAGAAAGGTACAGAATTGGGAGACAGAATTAGTAATTGGATTTAAGTGAAAACAGTAAATAGTATCTGATAAAGATTTCCTTAGAATACCCAAAGCTATTTGTGTTTCCTTTCATTTGCCTCTGTTTGTCAATACAATTAAGCTAATTCCAATAAAGCAACACACAAAACTTTCCATCTAAATCCCAAATGCATTACATGACATTTAAATTCATGTTAAAGAAAAAGGTTTCTTTAGAATGATTTTACCTCCAACCTAAATAGCAATTAGAAACATTTGCAGACCTAGGATAATAAAAAGCTAGAGTAAATAGTATTTCTCAGCACAGTGACTATAAAACTTTTATTGTTCCTCTAGGATACAACAACTCCTAGGTTAGAAACCTTTCAGCCTTAATTATTTAAGAATTTTTAAAAGTTTTCATGTAGGATCTTGCTGTTGCATAGAAAAAAAACTATTTATAAGGGATACTTAACAAAGGGAGACCTAGCTACAAGACATCTGGCTTTAATTCTTTGGTAAAGACTGTGTAGTAATAAGAGGTCAAGTATACAAACCCTTGAGGGAGAGAGGAAGTCATACGAATGAATTAGTGGCCCTTATAAAAGCTTGCCAACATCTGCATTAATTATGTGAATACCCTGGGTTTTTACTCTCTGTAACAATATCTGGATTCAGTCTTACAGTCTGAATTACAGACCAGGTCAGGACTCCAGGATCTAGTTGACTTCTGTGATCCTGAATAAATTCTCTTTGTCTATATATTTGTCACTTAAATTTTTATTTCAGATTTCTGCTGCCTGTAGGTAATGCTTCCTGCTCTACTGTTGGTCCTGTGCAGAGAGGCCAGCTACACCTGGCAGAACACATATTTTTAATTCAGAACTTTAAAGTGTGGTAGATGTAACTTTTTTCTTTTTTTTTTTTTCTTGTGTCTTTGTTTTGCACATGGTCTTAGTGTGTGAATTATCCCCCAATTTTGTAATATCCTCCGCAGTCTTTTCATATGAAATCTGAAACAAGATATGATCAAAAAAGCTCACTGTAACTGGTACTGATAAGTGCTGTGCATTTGTCTTATTCACAAAATGCCCAGCCAGGGATGAATGTATGCAATGCACACAAGAGTATGTAAAATGCTATGAAATAATACTTGTTAAATTCAAAAGCACAACAGCATTTGAGTAATCCCAGAGGAACAGGATGAGGCTCACTGGCTGCTTCTGTCATTTTGAAGACACAAGAACAAAACACTGTTTGCAGAAGGGGTTTTCAGAAGTTTTGGTTTTAGGGCATGCTAATCTAAAACTTGGGTTCTCCTTTAAAAGCAATCTTTCCAGCCCCAAGGGAAAGAAGAACAGAAGAGGAGACAGTTTGCTGACAAAAGTTCAAACAGGTGACTTCCAGATGATCAAGTTTCTCAGATGCCAGCATATATCTTACAGGAAGGTTCTGACCTCACAGGTCACAAACATACAAATCCCAAGGCATCACATTCACCCGTGCTGTTGTTGTGGACCTGGAAAGACTCAAGCAGCAGGGAAATATAATGTATCTCTGAGTACCAAAAGTGTTAACATACCATAATGGCATATGCAAGCAGGCAGACCCATCCCCTCTCCTGCTCTTGCAGGAAAAGGGGCAGGGAAGTTTATATTTTAATTTCCTGAAGTTTCCACTCAGTGTGTTTCATTGCCTGGGTAAGCCAGATGTGCAGTGCCCTAAGATTTACCTCATGCATTTAGTATATCTCAGCAGAAGTTTAAAATAAACTGAGCTGCAAATTGCCCATGGTAACTAAACCTCTAGGACACATCTGTGTAGAAAAAGAAAACGTCTGAACTATAAACCAACAAGACAGATAAAGCAAAACGAAGTAACAGCAGGCTAAAAGCAAAGCCTCCTCTAACCAAGTGTCATTGATTTAATAGTCAAGACACAGTTGTGCCAAACCAAAGATCAAGAAAATCCTGAGTACATGGAGTTAAATCTCTTAAAATCATGAGATGTAGTTACAACCATGACACGGTACACAGAGACCAGGAAATTTGGCACCAGAATAAATAAAAGTCATTATAGTCAACGCCTAATCATCGCATGGACAGAACGTCACCTTGGCAGTGGCCTTTCCATTTGCTGTCTGCTATACTTGTGCCCTCGGCTCTCCTCCTCTGGTGGTACAGGATGGTGCCACAGGGGTACCAGTGGTGAGACTGGGAAGAAGAGCCCATGTAAGCAACTTTCCAGTGTTTTGTGCTTGATTCATCTTGCTGCGGCACCACCTCTCCATCACAGCTTAAAGAGTGAGGTGAAGGTTTGGATCGAGGGCATGGAGCAGCTTGCCCATGGGATGTCTTATGTGAACAGCCTGTTTCCCCCCTTCCGGTCCCAGGGAGAGACTGGAGCGGAGAAGGCAATGGCTGCCTGGAATGGGAAGGTGAGGGGAAGGCTCTGGATCCTGCCAGCCCAGTGGTGAGCGACAGCCCACCTGGGGAGAGGGCTGTGCACGGAGAGATGCTTACGGTGGAAAACAAACACCAACAAGTTTTCAAACACTGCTGATTGATCCTGTCTAAACGAATCATTAGTTAGCACAAGGTGCCTGAGGGGCAAGTGATCAGTTTACAAAACCCCCTGCAATCTGAGAATTTGCAGAGCTCCTCAGTCCACTTAAAAAAAAAAAAAAAAAAAGACAAAGAAGGAGGACCACCCCCTCAGCTGGCATGGGTGCATTTATTTATCGACAGGAGAAAAAGAGCTGGACATTCTTAGAATACTGAAGTCTAACTTTTACACAGCTTTTAAAACTTGGAAGTCACAAAAATGATTCCATATTTCAAGAAAACTCATAAAATAATCTAACCCTTAGCTCTCTAAACACCATCAACTCCTCTCTTCCCTTTACCAAACTAACCTCAACATGCTGCCATTTTATTACTCCAAACACAGAGAGGAGATGAAAACCAATTTATTTGTCGAGGAAGTCTGAAGGAGATAATTCTGCGTACAATGAGATGCCAAGTAGAAGCCAAATATCTCAATTTTTCAGAAGTCACGCAACTTTCATGTAGTCTCCTTGAAGTCTGCAAAACTCAGAGGAGACTCATTCTATACAAGATGAGCTTTTGATTCTGAAGTAGTTACCCCTCGATCCCCAAAACAATATATATAATTCTCAGCGCTGCCCAGAACTCCAGAAAACATTTCAGAGGAAATACAGAATTGGAAATGGTAGACTAGAATTCCAAACCAACAATTGGTGTCTTAAAGCTGTACATTTAGTGCAGCAGCAAATGGAAAAAGCACTGCTTTCTGTTTAGCTAAATACTCGGAAGTTTACCAACCTATCAGGAAGGCTAGAGCTGAAAAACTTGGTGGAACTGCCGACTTCAAAATCCTCAAATAAGGTTATTAATTAGGTGAGTCTTTAAAATAAGCATAAGCAAGTAAGTATAGGAATAATTGAATCGATATGTAAACACTTTTTCAACCCACAACTGCAAAGCTATGAGTTTTATGAAAGTGAAGTTGTAACAGATGAGAAAAAATTATAGTTTGCAACAAAAATTTCTCCATTACCTAATGAAAAGCACGAACTCTTTTTCAAACTGCAGAATGCAAAAGAAACAAGATGTTTAAAAATAAAGGGGAAAAAGATGGTGTTTCCTTTAAAGATAGAAGTTGAGGAGGCATTCACTCAAAACTTAAGTTGAAAAGATTAAAAAGTCTCAAGATAAAGGTCCTGATTCATTATAGCCTTATGCCTACTATGCCTAATGCACAATAAAAGTATGAAACCCTACCACCAACACACAACAGCTCTTTATGTACCTTTTGCAGAATTGCATCTCTCAGAGTAATCATTTGGCAGACTTAAAGAAAAACTTGTATGTTAAGATGTGGTGGTTTAGTCGCAGTAGGCCACTTCTTCGTTTCACTAGATTCATTTTACCCATCACAGAGCTGAAAAGATGTGAAGGAACAAATCTCTTTCCAAGGGGATCCCTTTAACTCTGCTATAATACAATAAGGCATAGTTACTTATAGATCCTGTGACAATAGCTAGCATATCCAATAATTTTTAGGATGCTTTTATAGTAGACTGTATTACTACAGAGCCTCAGAGCTAATGAACGTCTTAACTACTAGAAAGAGAACCGAGAAGTTCTCTGTATCCTACAGTTAATATCTGAAAAGGGTAGTCCAACATATCTACACACTCAGGATAACAAAGACATGCAGTCACCAGCAACACTGGAAAAAGAAGCAAGTTTGCAGCTGGAAGGTGTAATTCACAAGTGACACAGATCCTGTTGGAAACTATGATTATGACCTCTACAGATTTACTATAAAACCAGGGAGGGTGTTGACCTTCTTTAGTGCTTATTCACTGTTGACTACTACAAAAGCAAGTACAAAAATAGCTTCTGTGGGCTAAAAAAGGAATGCACTAAGAGCAAGGCTAACTCTAAAAATGCCTTTCTTCTGGAAGATGCCAGGGTCACTAGCTATCAGTGAAATACTTCAACTTGGCTTTTCACTATAGCACTATTCAAACAGAAGAGCATTAGTGAAGAGCAGTGATGGTTAGAAGCGTCTGAGCTGGCCCAACAGGCCCCCAGACCACCGGCTCTGGGGTTTCAACTTCTTGCACTTTCTACTGCTCCAGAAAGGAAGTGTACACACGTGTGTGCATGCACATGAACACACACATGAAATCTTTTTCACTGCAGAACTCTGAAAATGGAAAGACATTTAGGAAATTAAAAAGCTAGAAGAATTGGAAAAAAATATCCAACAAAAGACAGAGTGAACCCATTCCTCCAGCAATCTACTCAACAATTCAGAGGCTGCTGTATCATTGCTCCTTTTCCACAAATCCTGCATTTTCAGGTGAGCTGCATCCCTCACAAGCACTATGTGTTCTGGTTGAATGTTTTCCAGCTCAGGAGGAAATGAAGACTGTTTGAATCAGGGCATAGCCCTACATTAATACATCCCCCTTTATACTGATAGGATAGTTTAAACACTTTGATTACTAAGATTTTTTCCCAGACCACACAGCACTTCTCTCCTGCTCCATCTCTGCCTTCCAAGCTCCTCTCAAAGGGAGGCCATCACTGCAATGTGGAGGTATTGCAAAAATAAGCTAACTGGCTTTGCCACTAGGAGAGACGGGATTGGGCATCTTGAGCCCAAATGTCCCATACACACAGAAGGGGTTTCTGCAGATCTCTTCAAGTTTCATTTTCTTCTGAGGGAGCTTTCATGACAAGCTGAGTTTCACAAATGTTAGTCAAACATGGGCATAGGCTCAGCACTTCCTGGCTTTGTGGGAGACATAGGAAGGCAACTATATTGCATCAGCTAATTTAATGACTGAAACATGCCATCTCTTATGCTTTCAAAAAAAGTCTTTGTCATGATGGAGACTAGGCTTCTCCACTATCTCACCCAGTTCACTCCTGGTTAAATACCTGCCTTATCCTCAACCTGACCACTGTAGCCAGACATCCTGCTGTGAGTCCCTGCAGGCTGCCATGCAGGACAAGTGCAGCACAGGACAGACCTTCTCCAAAGACCCCGGCCCTGGGAAGAGCTTTCCACAGACAGGTGCAGCACATAATCCCCTATCTGTGTCACTTCAGAAACCATCAGGGTGGAAGAAATGGGAGTTTAAAAAAGAGTAAAATCTGCAACTAAAACATCCTAAGTGAATTTCCACACATAATGAATTGCAACATCTATCCTTGGAGCCCAGCTTGGTGCTCAGTGAGCCAAACTGGGAAATAACTCTTGGCTCCAGCAGCTGAAAGACTAGCCTCCTGTGCTGAAAAAATGCTGTAGTCTACTGGGGCTACTTCCATCTCCAGGACACACCTTCCATCACTCCTCTCCAAGAAAACCAACAAACTGAGCACTTGGGAGAGTTTAGCCTACAAGCAAAATGCTTATACAAAATTATGTTAATGAGCATAGCAAATTTCATTTTGGGATAGAAATTGAGATTTCCAAATGGAAATAAGATGGCTATCCTGTGTTTACCTTGGCAAATACATTTTTTTCTTGAAATATACATCAGAGAGTTTGAGTTTCTTTTGCTTGGGTGTACTGTTTTGTGAAATATATAAACAGAATACAGAAGAATCTTTCTTAGGGCTCTCTATCAGTACATACAGTTACCTGAGCAGCTGCCTATAAGGCAGTATCAGTTTACTTTGAACAAAATGGAGATGTACTTTGAACCCTTGGTAATCTACCTACTATAAGAATAATAATAAAAAAAAGCATACTGGTATTTAAGCTTCCCCTATGACGCCTGTAACTGGGTGGATATACCTCTAACCATAAACTGTTTCTTCCAGTCTCACCATTTCCTTTTGTTCTCTCATTTACCTTATCTACCACTACCTTACATCTGTTTTGGTACAGAGTTTTAATTTGTTTACTCACCTAGAAGGGGGAAAAATAATCTGCACATTTGTTGGCTGCAGAAGTTTGAGCACCAGATCGAAAAAGCAGGTCGTGTTGGGCTTTGTTGGGGAAAAGGGTGACAACAGCTGTACCACCCCACAGGAGTCTGTTCTCAAGCATCTTATGAAGAGGAAAAAGCTAGTGAGGATAACCATTCTGTGGCAAGGACAGTTTAAATCTCTTCCACTCTAATTCAGACGAAGCCAAGGGAAAACAGAGAAGTACTGAATGGCACAGAGTGGGAGAAGTGGTTTTTTGGCTCTGGTAACCACACAGCCATGAAAAGCCACTATAATGGAAACTGCTCTGTATTTCTCTTTGGAACAGCTTCAAGGCAGTTATTTAAGTGTACTCATTTACTGCTCGTATTTGGCTGGCAGGATCCACTGTTGGCAAAAGCAAAGCGAGAATGATGAATTTTTGTTGTTTCCTTGTTTTAAGCATTTCTGAAGCACTGTTGGAAGTCCCTGGTTCATTAAGCAACTGGAGCTCAAATAATTTCTTCTTCAAAGGTTTTACTGCAGAATACATGTCATGCTATTCACAAAGGGAGAAGATACTAATCACTCCAGAGAGTACATTAACCAATTTAGATAACTGTGATGGTGCAGCCCCTCTACTCTCTTGAGTCCCTTGGCGAGATTCTTCCCCTCCTGGTTCATATAACAACCAAGGGTGAGTCAGGAATGAACTGTGAGAGTGGTGAACCCAAGCGTCAAGGCACCTCGTTGGTGTGCATGTCTCCTGCTCTCCATTATGGCAGTGAACCTGAGCGCTGAGTTACCCCCTTAACATACCTGACTCCTGCTTTCCCCATTACTGGTAACAATAGGAATAATCCATTGTCTCCACAATCCCATACATCTGTATCTAGGTCAAAGCCCAAATAGGGGTGATACACTTTGGCAACTAGTGAAATACACCAGAACATTACATCATCTTAGATGGGCCGAAATGGAAAAGTACCTAACAAAGGTCGATTATCTCAGACCCCATAAATAGTGATTCCAAGGGAGACCGCTTGAGTTCTCCTGGGTTGCAGTGGTCTGTGTCTAGCATCTTCCCCGAGCTGGCACACCTCTCAGGGATAGCCTCCTTAGACCAAAGAGGTTTAAGGAGCATCTGCCAGTGAAATTAAAGAAAAGCCAGGGCAAAGTTCGACTTCTCAAGGCCCGTCAAGGAATGCTGATGCATTGTGAATATTTACTCAAAACTTGAGAAGGAAGAGGGAACTTTTGACTAGTTTCCATACTTCGATATTTCACTGGATCCAAGTGTTTCTGCGGTGTTTGTTTGTGTGTTTTCTGTTTATATATATGTACTTAGGATACCTTGTAGTAAGCTAGTATGAATCTTATAATCCTCCAATCTGCAATTAAGTTGGTATTTTAATAATAACATATTCTACTGAATCACTTTGTTAATTATTAAATTGCTTATGGCTGACTGCTGCTAAAATTTAACCTTTGATTTACCTCGCACCATTAATAACCTTTAAGTTGTAGCTAAATTGTAACTGTATCTGTGACAATCACTACTTGCTATGTTTCCGTTCTGCAAACAGCAAAGCCCTCTGGGACACTAAATAATTCTTACAGAATTATTTAACTTTCTGCTTACTGCATTATCAGACTAATCAGGTTTCTATGATATAATTTTGCTTATACATAGCTGAGGCATGAAGTCTTCACATATACCAAAAAATATTCCCAACTTAAAAATCAAAAAGTTCTCTTATGTTTTGTTTCTCTCTCTTTAGGAGCAGAATGGCTTATCTAATCTAAAATCACTAGATTCTGCCTTACAATAAAACCCCAATGCCAAAAACTCAAAGCATACATATTATGGAAATTTTTCATTTTGTTGACTTCTGTCATATATGAATGGTGTCCCAGAACTATTTTCTATTCCAGATTTCAGCTATGGATAACTAAGCTACCCTGAAACTTTACTTATCCTTCACATTTGAACATGACCAGACCAAGACGCCTTAAATCTGTGCTCTTAATCACCACTTTGTACATCTGGTAACAGGATGCTGGGGTGGGGCGGGGGAAGGAGATGGGAGCAGAGAGCTTCGGACAGGTCAGGGCATAGGGAGGGTATGAAGAGACATGACTGTGAAAAATGTGTTGCTTCTGTAGAGAGCACCTAAAGCAGTTGCTATGTTGGCACACTAGCGATTAGAATATGTTAAAACACTAACTACAATTTCACAGCTGGTATCAAGATGTGACTTTCAAAAACTTTTCCAGAATGTGACTCTTCTGTTTGTTGACCCAAAGACAAATCTTGAGAAAGATACCATTTATAATTAAGTTAGCAGGAACGCTCATTGTGGTGCCATCACAAGCATCCACAGGATTCAAGTCCAAGCAAAAGCCTGACAGGGTGGGCTTCAGGTTGCGAAAGGTCCTGCTGAGCTCTCTGTGATTCTCTCCTGTGGTAAGAGTCTATTCGTGTTTGCCGCGTGCTGTTAAAGGACTGATGATAGGCAGAGGAATATTAGTGAGATTTATACACAAATGTACATATACATACACATATACACAAAATAGATAATATTTATTACCAAGACTAAATTGACCAGTGTGGAGGAAATTGACTATCCTGGCAATGCTAAAACAAAGTTTAAAGATAAAAAAAGATTAAAGACATACAAAGTTTAAAGTGAAGTATCAAAACACTACTTTTTGTAACTCAGATGCCATCTAACTCATGCAGAAGGCATGCAAGTCTTCTTCCAAGTTTTAAAAAAAAAACCCTTCCTTAAAACATTAGCCTCTAAATGTCTTCTGCAGCACACTGTGACATCTGCTCAGCTTTAAAAGGCAAAATTATGTCTTCCAGAAAAAAAAGTATTTTAATGAATAGTTATCTAAACTGTACCTAAATTCATTTGTATGTCAACACAAAAGTGAAAAGCAAGCCCATGCAGTCCCATCCTGAAAAGTGCTTTACTGCAACACTTCATCTAATGATTCGTCTCTTTAGCTATGTGTCTTGCTAGGTCCTGTTAAAAAAGCTCTTCCTTAACCCTAACAAACACACACACGGCTCCCAGATGACTGTTTGGAGCTGTTACTCCTTTTACATAGGAACAGGCTGCCCAGAGAGGTTGTGGAGTCTCCTTCTCTGGAGACATTCAAAGCCCGCCTGGATGCATTCCTGTGTGATCTGATCTAGGTGTTCCTGCTCTGGCAGGGGGATTGGACTAGATGATCTTTCGAGGTCCCTTCCAATCCCTGACATTCTGTGATTCTGTGAAGCCTTATATTAACCATCAGATCCACAATGCTTTACTGAAATCTGTGGGAATTCACGTGTGCATGTAAGTCTGCCTATACAGATATCAATTTTGAGTCCATTTATACAACATGAGGTTCAGAGAATGACATTTTTCTACCATAACCTCCCACACTGTGATAAGTTTTTCTTTTGCTTCTTTCTGACATTTCTTTTCAGCTGCCAGGTCAAATCTAATTGAAGCACAGTCACTAAAACCCAAGCGTGGAGGTAGAGCCATCTGGATTGCCAGTTGATGACCAGAATTATGCATTTATCTCTAGTCTTTAGTCTAGCAATGCAAGTCCAGGACAGGATTTATTCATCAGGAACTCCCTGCAGCCACAGGACACGTATGCTTATTCATCCATAAGTACAACAGAATGGTGACTATGCTAATCATGAAGTCCTTTACAAGTGATAGCTTTTTTTCCATTCATTTTTACAACACAGTTGAGCTTATTTTCCCTTCGAGAAGGCATTCTTTCCAGAACAGGAATCCTTAGATTCACAAATTTCTCACACATAAAGAAGGCTCTTAAGAGAGAAATCATGGAGACAGAGGCACAAGTGCCTTTCAGGGCATGCAAGGAGATGGCCTAGGGAACCTTTCTGCAGAAAGGGAGAAGAGTTCAGCAGGAGTCAGGGAGCCTGGGACGCATTGAGCACCCACCTCCTACTCCGTATTTTGTTCTACTGTAAAGACTCAAAATCCTTCTCTGACCTTAATAGGGTCTCCTAACAGGGATAGAGACCTGAAAAGCAACAAAAATACTTTTAAACATACTAGTTCTCCGTTTGAAACACAGAAGAGGAGCACAGGACGTTTCTCCATAGTAAATTCTGGATTCAGCTCATTTCACGTCACTACCCATTAGTGGACATGTTTTTTGTAACTTAACAGACTCCAGGGATCTCTAAACTACTGCACTTCTCAGTGCTAAGAGACGTAGCCTCCTGAGCCAATGAATCTCCAGAAAACAAAACAAAAGGCAAAATAAACATCAGGTCTCAAATTTTCTGACATCTGACTTAATCAATTGTGGTACCCTCTTCAGTAAAATATATATCATTTAAAGTTTTAAGTTGTAACAGACACTTAGGCCTTTATGAAGTCAAAGGGATTCTAAAAATGCTTTTCTGAGAGGAAATCTTGACTGTTAACTAACATCTCCTTTTCTGTTTGTAATATTTACTTCACCAAACACAAGCACTTTGTGTTCAGTACATGGAACTGAAGAAATCACTTAAGTATTTGTAAGTATCAAGCCTGAAACACATACTTTGATTAATGAAAGAAAGATTAGTGTGTTAGTAATTTTAAGTATATTATTAATTTTATTGCTGCTTTTGGCTTTAAACTTTAGCCTTCCTGATAAGAACACTGAACCTGAAATTCCCTGTGGTATTATTCCAACTGAACCCATGCCTGCTTTCTACTTTGTATTCATTAGACACAGTAAAAAAACCAAAACATAATGCAGAGACCACCTACATGGAGTCAATAAAGATCCTATTTTGCCATATATTTTCTTCTACAAATAGCAGTATAACACTAGAATGTCATGACTGAAAGTATAAGAATATTCCTAGTAAATTATGACAACATTTCAGGAAAAATTCCCTCCATGACTCAGAAGGGAGACAGGAGAAAAAGATAGGATTCAATGAGGAAATAAGAGGTTTGGTCAGTTCAGCTGTCAGAGTTTCTTCGTGGTCTACTCACCTCAATCATGTCAGGCTGGGACATCATAGAGGATGGCACCAAATCAGTGGGGATATCCATAGTAGCTCAAAATGTCCCTGATGTCCTTGCACCCTTCCTCTGCACCCGCAAACCCTTGGTAGGAACACCGAAGCACCTCCTCAAACCCTAGTCATGCTGTCATTTGGTCCTAGTAGGAAGAAAGAAAAAAAGTTGAGAATAACAAAAGAACAGGGTATGTGTCAACACCCAAGCCCCTCGGCTGCTGCAAAACCAGCCTGCGAGTTTGCACAACCCCAACTTGCTTACATGACCATTCACAACAGATTTGCAGGAGAAGTTTCAAAGGGCACATTGGAATTTGGTCCAGAACAGCAAGACAATTAGCTCAACCACAAACTAGCATTCACACAAGCTGAATACAGCAAGAAGGCTAATGCACAGACCATGTACACATTTGCAAGGAAAGATGGTCACCTACAGAGCATTAGAATTGTGTTAACGGGGTTTTTTTTCCACACAAAAGGAAAACAAAACAAAACAAACTAAAAAACCCCCACAATGTTCAGAAGAGTACTCACAGAATTACTTGCTGGAATTTAGGATAAGTTTATTTCCTCAGCAACCATTGCTTTACAGCTCAGTGGTCACATGAACTTTTCTTCTGGGTTACGAAAAAAAATTTAAACATTATGACATCCTTATCCTTGATTTATTTTAACCATATATATATATATATTTTTTTTTTGCCAGATAGGCACAGATTTTGTGGTAGGTGCATATACTGAAATGCCATGTAAAGTTTGATCAGATGATCCAGCAGAATGAAGTTATCTCCATAATGATCATGTTTATCAAGGTTAGATAAACTTATGCATATGTTTCTATTCTTTTATGCAAAGAAAACCAAACAGAAGGGGAAAAAACTGTTAAACGGCCAAGAAATTAAGCCTATATGAAAATTCCAAAGACTACTGCAGTTTTTTCCCCCAGTCAGGCCAGACGTGTACAACACAACCCACAAATTAGCAGACCTTATTACTCTACCAACCACTTCCTATTCTCTAAGTCACAGCAGAAAACCACTTGTGCTAAGTATAGTCCACATCCAACAAACATACCAAAAATGACCCCAAACCTAATTGGTATTTTTCAAACTGAGACTGTGGTGTGGTCATACAGACAATGCTAGTAACTTCACTGGCCTCTGATTCACTTTTTTTCAAAGGCAACACTTACCAATCCAAGAAAAAACAGGTAAGTGCTGTCAGAAAGTTGCACTCCACATGATTTTCTGAGTCAGTTATGTCCTTTTTTTTTTTTTTTTTGTGCTGTTCATTTAAACTCAGCCTTTGCATAGCACTGTGGAAATGAGTCCTCCTTCTTGCTAATAGAAAGAAATGAGTAGGAAAGAATTCATTCTTTCCACTCCTTGCTCCAAATTTCCACTACTATACTCACGGAGAGTACAGAAAATGGAGATTTAACATTCCTCCAAGAAAGCATTCACTGGAAGTCAGAGAACCAAGCTACACATCTTTCAGGCTTCCTGTCTTCTCTTCAAAAACAGTTTTGCCTGTTTTCTTAAATACAGTAATTTTTCCACTTAGCATGACAGATGAAGAAAACAGATAGTGTCAACTTGAAACTACTGCTTTTCTGTCTTTGGGAAACTTTGCCATTTGACCAAGAAGAGAGTGATTTTCAGTGAAACTCCATCACCAGCCTCAAGATCCTCAACCGGCACATTTCATCACTGTCTCATGAGCTGTCACAAATGTAACTTAAACAAGATCTTTGTTTCTGTTCTTCTCAAAACATGCTTAAAGAGCAGCAGTGTTACTGCACTCACTTTACAGCAGCTTATTGTTAGTTTCTTTTAAAATTTATTATTTTCTATTTATCTTGAAATACTGCTGCTCTTGGATAACAAAGATGGGGAAAACCTTAGGGAAGACCATCTAGACCAAAACCAGAGGTATGTTTAGAATCCTGTTTGCTACAGGAGAGAAAAGGAGATAAAATGTTTACTATTACTAGGGAGCATCATAGAGCCGAAGAGAAAAACTAAGGAAAAAAAAAATAATTTTAAGTCTGTTCAGCCTGTAGCTACTCCAGGTAGAACACATGTATCAGGAAAAGCTTAACCCTACAAAATCCAACAAGCACTTTAACACAGATGAGAGAAGAAATATTCCTGTAGTAATTTTTCACCATCTCTCCAATAGAAAATGGAGGATTAGTAAAAAATTCATAAGTCTATAACCATTTCACATTTTCCCTTCTACACCTAGATGCATTTTTTTAACTTGTATAGCACTGATCCCTCACTTTGGCTAGGAATAGGAAGGGTCTTCTGCACACACCTTGCTTTTCAACCTCCTGAGCACAAGGTACACAATGGTTAAGACTTTCTGCCAACCGGTTAGGCTCCTAAAAGCATTCCAGCTGAAAATAGGTTGAACTGTACAAAAAGACTCTCCCCCTGCTCCCAACCCATGTCATCTCCTTCAGCAATAATAAAGAGCAGAGGGAACTGTGCTTTCACAGCAGTGCAAAAGCAGGCTGACTCTGTTCAAGTGAACAAAGGTGGCTCCTAACTTAATACCTGTGTGAGTTCAGGGCGTGCCCTGTTTTTCAAGAACTGCAAATAAAGGGAACAGGATCCTCAAATGAACTTCACTAGAGGCCATTATGACAGAAAACGCAAACTGTAATAAAAAGAAAGTCTGGAACATAGGAAGCACAGGAGAGGCTTCTAACTCATGAGGTTTTGATGGCTTGCTGCACTACAACGTGTTGAAAAAAATACCCAAATTTTGAAGCAGATTCACGCATATCATTCCCAAATACTATAACTGCAGGTGCTGCAGGCAAATACCACCCTGCATACTATTCTCTTGACAGATGTTCCTCTCTGTACTGAGTGCATCTAGAGAACTGCAAACCGAGGAAATATGTTGGATCTGTATCTAAAATCAATACAGTGAAGAACACAGAATTTCTTATCCTCTCTTCAGTTGACTCATCTCTGAGAAATGAGGTTTCACCATAAACTACAATACATAGTAATTTATGGTAACATATTGAATTTTTGGTCAACTGAGGGGAAAGAAAAAAAAAAAGATCAGCTGATGCTTGGCAGAGTAGTGCATATCTAACACACAGAGGAGGAATACATCCTCACCAAACAAAACATACTGCTCTCTGACATGCTATGATTAAGCATCATGATTTCTGGATCAGCTGTCTGAGACCACGGAAAAGAGGAACCATAGAGTTTTGTCATTACTTGGAGTTGTTAGGAGAAGTGCAATCACATATCACAAAATCACCATCTTCAAGGAACTACTGCCAGAAAATCCATTACAATGACTAAAATTATTTCCTTTATTCTCTCCCAGTTTCTTGCACAGTAAAAGCTATCTGCAATTTAGGAGTGATACAGCAATACCAACAACCTCTGCAGCACTGCATCTCTCATCTGGACACAAACATGCAGTGCCTTTACTAGAGTAAGGTGCTGGGGCTGAAAGGCAAATTGAGTTTTCACAATCTGTGCCAGACAATTTCAGGTATTCCACATTGTTGCCATCTTTCAGTTTTGGCTACCTGTGCTCCTATCAGAGGATCTTTTTTTACCACAGCTTGACTTCACAGACTTCAAGTTTCTGGACTACATGACTCGGAAAATGCTGATTTGGTATAACATTGACGCTCTTAAATGTGACTCAGCTAAACAAAGCTACTCTCTCTGCATACCTCTAGTGAACAAAAGCCTAACTTAAAGTTTCTCAGAGGACAGTTTTAAGTCCTAATTGCTCCCAGATGGATAGGGCACATAAACCCAAGTAAAAAAATCTAACTTGAACAACATGTAAAAATACAGGAAAGTGAGAAAAAAGATCTCACCTAAGAGTCCCACTTAAACTAAGACTTCAGAGACATTCCAGATTTCATGTGGCATCTGAAGTCTTAGCATCCCAAAGTAATCATTTGGCATCACTCACCTCCAGCATCCTCCTTCGCCAAACCACCACTGCTTGTAAGCATTAGCCTGTTCAACACACAAATAAAAGCATGACCCCCCCATAGCAGCCTTAACAAGGCAAAAAACAAATGAACGACATCCAGGGAAGAGCAACACCAATGACTTGACCTGTCTACCACTTCATTTTACCATTTGTTACAGTGATGGTGATAACACAAATTTTCAGTTGCCTACTATGGACTCATGGAGACATTTTTCTGCTCTTCAGGAAACACTGATTAATAAAAGAACAACTATGGTTATATTTTCTAGCATATAAGAAAACAAACATGAAAGGCAGAAAAATTGGTTTCAATTTCACACTGCTAGGAAAAGAGGCCTTCCTGTAATGCCTTCCTTTACTATAGTGACTTCTATGACCTATTGCAAAAATTTGGATTTTCTTTTGCAAGTTACAGACCATTAATTCTTCGTCCTAACAGAGAGCTATTACCTCTTTTGGGTCCTTGTATTATTTTAGGTAAAGCCTTCACCACCACTGATGGTCCCACTTTGAACAGTAGATGTACAGATTTACTTGCAATTCACTAGCTTAAAACTGTTCTGAAAAAGTTGCTTAACAGCAACTCTTCAAACACTGAAACGTCTCTTGACATACACTTTAAAGCAACTAATAAAAATCCTAAACCTCCCCCAGGATGTATCAACATGATTCCCTAAGCGAGAAGATGTACCTGCAACTATGAAACGATAGCCTCAGCAGACTGGCAAAGTGCAAACCACACCACAGAAATGTAGATAAGAAGTTCTTGGTTTCCCTGAAATTCCTGTAAGGTGATCCAAACTCTGATGTCAGCATTGACTTTCTAGAACAGTTAGTTTCAGCAAACTTTTACATAAACACAGCACTCTTTTTTTTTCCCCCCCTCCTTTTTTTTTTTTTTTTTTTCATTCAGGGGTTCACTGCTGGTTAAAATGAGGGGAAAAGCCACATGCAAGCTGCCTCTCCTGTCACCTCAGGACTTTCCTCCTCCTTCCTCGCACAGAATCACAGAATCATAGAATGGTTTGGGTTGGAAAGGACCTTAAAGATCATCAAGTTCCAACCCCCCTGCCATGGGCAGGGACACCCTCCACTAGACCAGGTTGCTCAAAGCCTCATCCAGCCTGGCCTTGAACACCTCCAGGGATGGGGCATCCACAACTTCCCTGGGCAACCTGTTCCAGTGTCTCACCACCCTCATAGTGAAAAATTTCTTCCTAATGTCTAGTCTAAATTTACCCTCTTTCAGCTTATACCCGTTACCCCTTGTCCTCTCACTACACTCCCTGATGCAGAGTGCCTCCCCATCTCTCCTGTAGGCCCCCTTCAGGTACTGGAAGGCTGCTATTAAGTCTCCTCGGAGCCTTCTCTTCTCCAGGCTGAACAACCCCAACTCTTTCAGCCTGTCCTCATAGGGGAGGTGCTCCAGCCCTCTGATTAATTTTGTGGCTCTCCTCTGGACTCTCTCCAACAGGTCCATGTCTTTTTTATGTTGGGGGCCCCACATCTGAACACAGTACTCCAGGTGGGGTCTCACGAGAGCAGAGTAGAGGGGGAGAATCACCTCCCTTGACCTGCTGCTAATGCTTCTCTTGATGCAGCCCAGGACACGGTTGGCTTTCTGGGCTGCAAGCGCACACTGCCGGCTCATGTTGAGCTTCTCATCCACCAATAACCCCAAGTCCTTCTCCTCAGAGCTGCTCTCTATCCATTTTCTGCCCAGCCTGTATTTGTGCTTGGGATTGCCTTGACCCATGTGCAGGACCTTGCACTTGGCCTTGTTAAATTTCATGAGGTTTGCATTGGCCCACCTCTCAAGCCTGTCAAGGTCCCTCTGGATGGCATCCCTTCCCTCCAGCGTGTCCACCATGTCATGCCTGAAGCGGTGTTCCAGCAAATGTCCTGTATCAGGGACCAGACTGCTGAATCTTGAAGTGAGTTTGGTATGTGGTGCACTATGCCAAATGAATTTGCAGAATGAGACGCATAAGGCACATGAGACTTTACTGGATGAACAGCCAAAGGATAAGGACAAACTGAACTAATTTAAGTGGTTATGATCTCTACAATACATGTTTTTTCCCACTTTTGCCCTGTCTGTTCCAGGGTGTTTTCCTGCAAATGAAGATAACAGGTGCCCTGCATTAACTTGCTCAGCAATTAAAAGAGCTGTCATTCAGTACTGGGCAAAAGAATCACAGAATCACA
>VZTO01026205.1:0-17340 GCA_013400615.1 Syrrhaptes paradoxus | reverse complement strand
GTCACTGGAAATATTTTTTTTTTCATTGCTGGACATTGTGGACAGATTGAACATCCAACTGCCTTATCATAATGTCCTTTTCCCCTTTGATTTCTAAAAAAAAACCCCAACAAACCTTAGGGACATTCAAACAGTTCCGTGTGGCCTTTTAATGCTATTCCTATCCTGAAGAATGAGAGCATGGAAAGTGGGACATGGATAAGAAGGAAGGATGGATAAGTAGGAAAGGAAGCTGGCATCAACTTCAACGTAAGATTAAGAGAGTCAAAACTTTCTAAAAGTACACCCTATTTTAGAGCCCAGTCTGGTGCCCTTTGACTAGATATTTCCTGAGGCAGCAGCAGAAGAAAAAAGATTTCAAAAAAAAAAAAAAAAAAAATCTAACTATCTAACTGTAGCAGTTATGGGGAAGGAAGAAAAACGTTATTTTTGTTTCCTGGACGGAATCTCCAAATACTTTGCATGCTGTGAAAATTATTGCTCGGAGTTTTACTTAAAGAGAAAATTGTTCATTTCTAAGGTTCAGTAAACCAACATAATTGAGGGGCTTTTTTTCTCCTCCATTTCCATGGAGAATGAGGCTGTTTTGAAACAAATGAATCATATGAATAACAAACTTCCAATTGCACAGAAAAAAAATTGTAGATAGTCTTCTGAGTTTTCAAAAATATCTTTGGGAAGATCTTGGAAAAGTAGTTGCATCAGAAGGCATCATCCATGCTAAGAGCAGGGTCCAGGACACAGTGAATGTCTGTCACCTGGAGGATTAGGGAAGATGGATAAAAGGCATTTCTTTATGACCAGCATGCTTGGGTTTTGAGGTTTGGGGTTTTTTTTTGTTGTTGTTTTGCTTTGATTTTTTCCTCTGTTACTCACATGGGCAAGAAGGTATTTCTATGTCTTAGGGCAGCCCAGGAAAATGGAAAAAAGTTTCTTGCCACACTTAAGCTGATTTTTAGGCCTTGAGGGTCTTCACTAATAAGCAAAATTTTTTTAGGGCAGTCTTGGCTCAACAATGCTCTAATTTGAGCCCTACAGTTTATTATGCTGTGTTCAAGGTCCGGTGACTCAAGGATGTATGGGGAAGTGGAGTAAATGAAGCTTGGAACAGGCAGAAAATAAAAAAAAGTCAAAAATCAAGATTACTGCTATTAGAAAATGCTATTAAAGGTTAGATTTTTAAAAATAACTTGTGATTTCATTACATTTAATGTTTGCTTTAAGTTCACCAACTTGCTATAGTCCTCCTCAGTTCCAGACTTTTCTTTGGTAAGCAAATGCTTCCTAAAATCCACTACTTTGCCGCAAGTTATTTTTTACACATCTCCATTGGTCATTTTTTTCATGTATATTCCCATTGAACTGTGAGAAAAGATAATAAAAATTGAAAGAAAACAAAAAAGAAAACCTTTTAGAGGTTTTGGTTTTTTTGTTGTTTTGGGGGGGGGTTTTTTGGGGGCTTGGGTTTTTTTTTTGTATCTAGATGATAGCACATAAGAAATATGGAAAGTGAAGTCATTCCAGACAGTGAAAAACCACTGTTCAGTCAATGGGGAAGATACACAGCCAGGTGAACAGTTACTCATGTATACCAAGATGAAACCTCTGCAGTGAAAACTGACAATATTGTTAAGTAGGTCCTTAAAATTAGAAGCATCCATATTTATGGAGTTTATATGTGGTTAAAATGTCTGATTTAAGAAAAATATATAGTTGACAATAACAGAGTAATTACAGTCACCACTTCAATCTGGCTGTATAAATCATCATGATTCAACCTGCAGTAGTAATAAAAATAAATTATATTGGTTTTGGTTCATTACTGCTGATCTAATAAAATATAATGAATTAAAAAATTCCTCAGTGAAATAGTCTCATAAAAATAACAATTTACTAATGGCTTCTTAACAACTTGTGTGAATGCCATACAAAAGAATTGTATTTTTAATAAAAATATCTTTTTGTTAAGAAATTGTTGTAATTTATTCGAGTCCTTGTAATAACTTTGTACAACATGTCTTCCCTCAGAGACTCTCTCTTCTCCATAATTCAGATTTCACTGATTTAGTAAATGAGACAGGAGGAGGAGTTTATTGACTGAAAAATTGTAACGAAAAAGATTCATTCTAAGCAAAAGTTATAGGATCTGGTGCAATGATCAGAAAATAGAGAAAACAGTCTATATGAAATACCCCAAAGCAAATTGTTTCTCTACATGTCCCTGTACAAGCAGACATTGAACAGCAGGTTGCCTGCCCACTGCGATCTGTTCAGGTCCTATCAGGAGAGAACCAGCTTTATTATATGCCCCAAAACCTCACATTGCAGCTGCAAGAAATCCACGTCTCTCTCTTTTGAACAAGTCTCCTGCATTAACTAGACCCATTAACTCTTTGCTGCGATAGAAAACTTGCAGGTACCTTCAGGAGCTATAAAACCATCTTTAGGCAAGATTACTCAGTCAAAAGTTTTCTTTAAATCTGGCATCAGACCAAGCTGCCTGAATACACCTGTTTGGCGAACAGCATGGTGCCCAGATACAGCCAACTGGAGCTTAGCACCAACTTCAGCAAAGCTAAAAGGTTTTGCTGAGAATCAAGCCCTCTACTCCTGGTGCTGGCTGGAGTAGGGCAGATTATCAATCCATAAAAAATAACACTGAAGTTAAACCCTAAAGATTTTCCCAGTCAGTATGGTCTCAGGAGCTAGTAATAGAGTGCTCAAAGTTTTTGTCCCATTGAAAGCAGTATGTAAATTGCCTTTCTGATGTTTCTTTATAAATCACGTCCCTTTTGCAAGAAACAGCTTTATCTACGTGTCAAGACTCCACTTTAGTATTCCAGAAGGACAAAATCATGCTTTGAACGTATCTGTAAGTTTGCTACAGTAAAGTCTGTAGAATCTGCCTCCAAAGTGTAAGTATTCATTTTCATAATTCAGTTACAAAACTGATAATCCAATGGGAGAGGATATTATTAATTAGTTTAACACTTAGCAATCATTGCTAGCCAGTAATGTACACTTAGTAAACATTAGTAAAATAATTAATTAAAAAAAAATTAGTTGACAAATTGTTACAGAAAAAAAATAGTCTAAAGTTACGGATAGATGCCAAAATCTTTGAGGGTCTGTAAAAGACAAAGCCACTAAAGCACAAGAGCGTTTAGAATTAATTGGAGACCTAAATTTTTGTAAAGCAGATGAATTGTTCATTTCCAGCAAAGAAAGATTTAGAGAAACTCTGAATTATGCTAAAGCAGAAGAGCAGCCTGAGCTCCATAACCACAGATTTCTGCGTGTCTGCGTGTTATTTCCTAGTCCCTCACTGACACCTAGTCAAGGATGAGGGTAAGATCAACAAGTAGCAGAAAGGGAAATAAAAGCAAGTGTTTAGGAGACCAGGAGGAAATCTAAGTCAGTGTTACAGGGCAGCCTGTGCAGAGCTCACTGCCAGACGATGTGCACACAGGGCTGGGCAGCAAACTCCTGATACCCGTTAGTATCAGAAGCAGCTTCTTCATATCTGCCGTGGTAACTGGTATCACATTTTGATTTCTAAAAGGACAAAAGGAGGCATAAGAACCCTCTGAATATTATGTATGAGGATACCAACATTCCACAATTTACTGTAAGATTCAAAGTTAAAATGACAGATACCACAATCAGATGGCCATCGCAATAACTGCTGTATATCATATATACCGCCTATGAAAAACCAGAGAATGGCAGTCATCAAACAACAGAAGAAAAGGGCAGACAAATTCCTGGAAATCATAGTTTTTGGCTAATGGTCGAGCATTTACTTCTTGCAAACTCTGAACACTTTGGTAGTCCTGGGTAAGGTTTTTAGACGGAAGCGAGGGAATGAGTGACTGTCTTTCAGTAGCGTATGTCCCATCTGCATTTTTCCTGGTAGAGGGTACCGAGGTACAGAAGAATGGTAGGATATCAACATTTATTGAAGGAATGTACTATTAAACTGTGAAGGCCCATTCTCTCAAACAACTCACACTGTTCTTATGCAAACATGGACAGGACATATGGCATAAGAATAATTTTTTATTTAAGAATCTGAATTTGCTCACATTCAGAAACACTCATGTATCTTAGCAGTAAACTACAAAAAATCTACCAACCCACAGCATATTCCGGGTATATGAACACTTACTTTGCTGTTTAATAGAGATAATGGAAGTGTTGGAAGCAACAGGATCAAGGGAATTAGAGGAAATGCTCATTAAAACAAATTTAAAAGGTCTAATGATTAAAATATTGATTAATTAGCCAAACATTGATTAACAGTCACACTTTATCAACTACAAAGGTTCTAATTACTGCACCATTATTCCATAGATTGACCTGTTCTCTCCTGTCACTTACGATGAAGAACAATTTTTATTAAGTGGGTTTTGGATTTTTGACCTGTAAAATTTTAATAGGGAGTGCAAAGAGGGTGTCGTGTGCGGTTTGGCATTTTAGTCACTGAGGGACTCATAGTTACTGTCTCTACTTAACCAAAGGCACAGAAGTGCAGGAAGGATGTGAATACTCAGGGATTAAAGCCTCCCCCTGCAACTTCCCAATCATGAGAGAGATGCGTTTGAACCTGCTCTACGTCTGCTTCAGTGAAAGGAAAACTATGATGCTAAACAGTACTAACGAATAACGACAAAACATTTAAATGGGGCACCGGGATATTGAGCAGCCAAATCCTGTTTGCTAAGATACACAATAATGCAATGGCGAAGTATAAAATGAGTTTTCTTAATTTTTTGTACCTGCTCTAAAGCAACCCACACTACCCTGGAGATGTGTCCCTTTCACCATCTGAAGAAAAAAAAAAAAGAGCAGCAGCAGTCAAGACCAAATAGTAGGTATAGTAGTTCATCTACCAAAATATTTCCTGCTACAGCAACCTAGGTCTCAGAAAACTGCCTCACACTTGAAAAATATTATCCAGAAAATTTATGGATGTCTCACATAAGACTATCTTGCTGATTTCAATAACTGTCCATTTAAATCTGTTGATGTAGCGTTTAAACCTTGCTTCACAAAAGAAAGAGGCTAATACACACACGGGGTTACACTCTCAATATAACTGTCTGAAAGTGATGGTCTGGATTTACTCCTGATGAGATCAGCTCTAAGGCCAGAAAGCAGATTTATAGTGTGAACATAAATGAACATGGAGGAGGGGGACCTTTTTGATCATACATATGCTTGTCAGGCAAAATGTGCTCAAGACCTCATTGCCAAATAAGCAACAAGTCAGTGCCTTGCAGCCAGGGGAAAATGACTTCAGGAGGACAGCTCTGAACAGACCCACCAGGCTGACAGGTTCCACAGCCAAACCCTGGTAAAGGACCAGGAAAAAACCTGGCACTCAGGGGCTAAGGTGGGGACTGGGTTGTGCTCGATTCAGGCTAAGCTTGTGGGTCTCACAGAGGGGCAACAGTTTAGAAATAGCTGTATCATTCCTCAGCAGCTTAAATAGAAAGAGGAGCTAGTGCCATGCCAAGGTCTGAAATATCCTACCAGCTCAGCTTCTACACACTGAGGAAATAACGGCTTTGCACAGATAGTGGTACTCAACAGCAACAGAAGGAATTAGCACTGTAGTAAACAGGTAGATGTCCTTGGCCTTTCCACTCCATCCTTCTGTTACACTGTCTATTTTAAACAAAACAATTCCTTTACTTCTACCCTCCCAATCAGCAAAATAAAAACTATTTCATTTCTATTATACACCATATGGCCTCCTGATCTGCCTTCTTGATTTTTTTTACACCAGAAAAGCTGTTACATTTATAATAAAATGATAACTTAAATCCATAAAGACCATTTACAGCATAATCAGACAAGTCTGCCTGTGTGTTATCCTGCTATGCCAAGGTTTATGGGTTTTCTCAGGTTGCTCAATGAGAGAGAAAAAAAAAAAGGAAAAAAAAATCCACCGCTTTCTTTAAAACTCTCTCCCCTCCCTGCATTTATACATACCCAAGCTTGCATCAATACAGTAAAAAATTCCAAGACCGACTAACGTTTGTTTTAGAGTAAAAGTCAGAAACTGGGTATTACTCTTCTAGTTAAGCTACCGCTCCTCCCAGAAGTGACACCAAGAGGCAGAGCTGTTGATGCTCTCAGTGGACTTGCTTTCAGTGTTGCACGTGGAGCCCAGACTCGGTTGTGGCAGGCAATGGGAGAACGGTCCTAAGACACCATGAGAAGGTTCACCTCAGCAGAGCCCCAAGCCTCCCAGTCCAGCCCAGGCTGGTTGCTACTGGACATGCTGGTCAGGTCACTTTCACCCTGCCCACAGGGTTTTTTTCAAGCCCTTTCACACTATGCTCGGGATTGTGGCAGCCTGTAAGACAAACTAGCATCTTTGTGAGGTTCACAGCACTGCACAGCCACTCCCCATGTGCCTTTTTACCTTCAGGGTACCACTTCCCAAGGTTAACATTACTTCACGTTACTTATAAAGGACAGTTCCTCTGTGTGTGTTATTGCTTTTATACTTTGAGAAGGCAACAGAACAATTTGCCCTGGCAGTGATGCAGCTCTTCCTCACACTAAGAACACAAGAATATGATCCTGACTGGAAAGAGACACAATAAAACAAGGGTTTAACACAGCATCCCTTTGCCATCATGACAGGATTTGCAGTCCGTAAGGTTGACTTTATTGTAACAACAAAGTGCAGCTATGGCTTCAGTGTCACAGTAAATATCCAGACACATGTGTGCAATATTAAAAACTTAAATCCCACATTTAATGAAATATCACCTACTACTTACAGGTAGCTCCAATATACAAGCCTTTACAGGTATTTTTCAAGTCATAATACAATACTGAATGTATACCTAATTTAAGGCACCACTAATTCACCAGTAAAGCACAGAAAATCTGTAGTGAGCAATCAGCAAGAAACCTATCTGCCTAAGGGCACTTCCAAAGCAGAAATCTTAGTTCTTGTTTGTGAGGGGGCTATAAAGAAAAAAAAAGCCTTAATAACAAGGAACCTTTCGATCATCATTAACAGTGAGAAAAACTTTAAGATTTAATTTTATATATTTCTTTTAAAGATTCTTGACTTCTCTACTCCACGATGACTTTGACTGTTTACTGCTAAAATTTTACTTACTTCCACTTCATTTGCTTCCCTCTTCTACAAGACAGTACCTTNACCTATCTGCCTAAGGGCACTTCCAAAGCAGAAATCTTAGTTCTTGTTTGTGAGGGGGCTATAAAGAAAAAAAAAGCCTTAATAACAAGGAACCTTTCGATCATCATTAACAGTGAGAAAAACTTTAAGATTTAATTTTATATATTTCTTTTAAAGATTCTTGACTTCTCTACTCCACGATGACTTTGACTGTTTACTGCTAAAATTTTACTTACTTCCACTTCATTTGCTTCCCTCTTCTACAAGACAGTACCTTCTTTGTAATCTTTACCTCATGATTTTCTGAGATCACCTATTTTGCTCTTCTATTTAGCAAGTGCCTTTCTAATTAAGTTCTTATCCTCCCCTCCACCCCCAAAAACATATTAACAATGAAATGCGAGTGAGTAATGTGAACAGTAAGTACTTTAAGACAAAACCTATTTTATGTTTGTTTATTCCAAAAAGATCCCATTCTTGTGTGATCCTTAGATACTATTGCTAAACATGACACTAATGACAGTGATGCTTTGACACTAGCAATAGTAAAAAAAAAGGAAATATGTGTTAACTTTCTCTGTTAAGATGTATCTCCCTGACCAAAACCACTCGATGGTAGACCATCGTGAATACTACTGGTGTAATTTTAGAGACATATGCAAATGATACCTATTTACACAACCTAGCAGGTAACAAAAATGCTGCAAATACGTATTTGTGGCCGTATTTCACAAAATAGAGTGATTTCAGACAAGTTGCACTTAAAAATGTAAATCGAGATAGCTCTACTGGTTTAACTAATTTACAGGCAAATAACAGAACCAATGAAATGTTCAGTCACAGTTAGAACCTGTCTTGTAAATTCATGTTTGCATTTCAATCAGTGCTATTTCCTCTACAAAAGGGCTGCTAGAAGAAAACCTGCGGACGTAGGCAGTGTAAGTGTGCATTGTGTACCATGAGGTTGGTACAGGGGCTACGACTTCCCGTTCAGACAGGACTGATGCTTCCATTTCCGAGCAGGACAGGCATCGCCTGCCTTTCAGCTTGGGAAAATGCATATGTATTTATAGACACACACACACACATTCCACTGCTGAGGATGAAATCTCTCACACAGTTGCAATTTAGCAACAATGTGAGCTTTATTAATGGTGTGAGGTAAATCAAGGGTTTTTAGCAGCTTTTAATGGCTGCTCAATTTGAAGATTAACAACGTGAGTCAGTAAAAATATACTTTGATTAGAAGAGTAACTTAATTACAGATTCAAGAATGACAAGACTCATGCTAACTTACACGATATCCTAAATATATATATATGTACATACTAAGCATGCAAAACACAGAGACAGACAGACAAATAATCAGTGTGATACAAGCAGGGGTGCTAGTGTATAATCAAAAGGTTCTCTCTTCTCCTTCCATACAAGCTAGATAGAGGAGACTAGCTTATGGTTGAAAGTTCTCCCTTTCTTCTCAGGTTTAAAGCAAATACTCACAATGCATTGGCATTCCTTAACCTTGAACCTCAATAGTAGAGCTTTGCCCAGGCCTAATGTGGCCTTTGCCAGCAGATGGTCCTTAGACATCTTTGGTCCCAAGAGGTGTCTCAGCTCAGGTGAAATACTAGCCATAGCCTGCTCCAACCCAGAAGAGATCAAAGGGTCTCCCTTTTTCGTCACTATTTATAGGGTCTGAGATAACTGACTTTTGTCAATGACTTTTCCATTTTGGTCACCTTGGCTGATGCAACATTCTGGTGCCTTACACAAGCTACCAAAGCATCTAATCCCCCTTAGGCACAGATCCAGGTGCAGGTGCACGAGGTTGTCAGGAGGTGATTTACTGTCACCATTGCTGGAGGCGAGAACCAGGTACGTTGAGGGGTGCTCACTGCTCTGGTTCACCACCACAATGGGGAGCAGGAACCAGGGACACCAAAGAGGCACCAGGATGCTTGGTTTCACAGCTTGACAGCTTGTTCCTGACTCACCCTAAGTTGGTGTATGACTCAGGAGGGGGAAAATCGCACCGGCCATCAGGTGACCTGGGGCAGGGGCGGGGAGGAGGGTGTTGTACCACCACATCCACCCAATCCAAAAATTATGGCTACAGACTCCTTTCCCACCTCCCAAAAATTACTCTGGAGAGGGTCATTACTGCTTGGGGCAATAGCTGCCCAGCGTGTGGTTGAAAGTAGAATATCTCCAGTTCCTTTTCACGTGTTCTTTATCTAACTCTGCTTCTTCTACTAACCACTACATCAGACATGGAAAACTTTGGGCACGTTTGAGATTGCTTGAATACAAAAATGGGAATTCTTTTTCCTGGGTACAGATGTGCTATTTTAAATACTAACTTGGAAAAGCAAGTTTCTGTTTTGCATTCTAATAATTTAAGAGCTTACTGCCTTGTTTCTGTGACATTTGGTTCAAGTATGCTATGCGATTCTTAATTTTCTTGAACATTCTAGACACTTTTTGTGCTTTAGAAAATGTTTTGTATCTCACGCGTGATTAGGGAGATTTAGATGCTGGAAGGAAATAGTTCAAGACCTTCTTTTTAAAAATAGACACATGCAAAAGCAGCATTTACATGTGTCTCTTCAAGCAGACCCTGGTGAAACATAGTCACAGAGAATGAAGTTGATCCCTGTGTGCAGTGAGAACATAAAGCTTATGCACCACTTAAGTCTTTAAAATAGGCTTTAAGTAGGAGTTCAGCTTATTTTTTTCAGGTACTCTTCATGGGGTAAAATTTACCAACAGAAGGCTGAATAACTTGAGCAGAGGGCAGTGGGGGCCACACAGAAGGAAGGAGTAGGGAATCCTACTTCAACATGGTCACTGTTGGGAAAGGTCAGCTTCCTACCGACAATAAAGTGCACTGGCTGAATTTATCTGGCAGATCCCCGTGACAATGGTCGGTAATCTATGGATAGCTTTTTAGAAGGGTCTGAGCAGCGGCCTTCACCCAGCATTACTATTATTCTCTAAAAAGTTTCTGTATTCAGTGCTCATTTGCCCCGAACAATACACTAAAGGAGGAGCACTACGAGCCCATAAAATGATATGCAGTAAAAAAAAAAAAAAAAGAACCAAAATATGTTCTCAACAAAATACAAATTTTAAGTTGTGTGGCTGGTGATGCCTAAAATCTTATTTCCTCCATTGTCAGCGGGGAATTTTCCCTTGAGACAAAAATCATGTAATCACTTAGAAGAGATGTTGCAATCATCTGCCTAAAAATATCTGCAGGAACCAACAGAAAACAAACAACAAAATGAGCTAAGAAAACACAAACCGATCAAACTGTATTCTGGTTTGGACACAACTCGACAATAGGCTGTTTGCCACCATAAGCTAATGATGTGCCTCCTTTGACTTATGCCACGGGTCTTATGCTTTTCTGCACAGAGTTGACTGAAGTAATCTTTAACTTTGAACCTCTGGCTTTTATCAGTTTGTATCGTACCCATAGTGTTATTCACGTTTAATTCGTTTAGCACGTACGCTCACCCACCCACCCACGTACACACAGATGAAAATAAGGAAATTTTCATCGTTATAGTATTTTGACAGCATAATGGGAATAGACAGCAACTACTTTGTGTTACAAATTTGAATGTGAAATTTCAGAAAACCTCCTTGCATTAAAAATGAATTAACTGTGTGATTATTAATTGTGCATATTCCAATCCCTTTGTGCTGTACTGCATGTTTCTTGAATTTCATTTGAATCCTTTGGCTAAGTAATGTGTCAAGGGGGGTACTAGCCTGAATGCCTGAGTTATTTAAAAAGCAGGACAGCACTTCCAGATTAGAATACCAATGAGTGGGGTTAAAAAGGCTCTACTGTAGTTGGAGGGCAGCTCTCAGTCTGAGTAGTACCTGAAAAGGACCTCTATGGACTAATTTTCAGAATCACATTGTAATGTGGGCTCATGTCAATCATCAGAACAGACAGCTTCATCCCATGATATAAACTAGTTATACATTCAAGAGCTGCCAGAGGATCTTCATTAAAAAGGGACTTAGCATTAAAAGAAGAAGGTTGTTTTATTGTAATACTTCAAACACAGTTTTTTGTTTTATATGTTCTCAGAAATCTTTTTTGTTCTTCTTCACAATATCAAAAAAGCGCCATAGAAGAAGCAAAAACATTAAATATTCCATTTTTTAATGGGAATCAAGGTAGCTTTCTGGTTTAAGGCATTAAAAATCATATACAATTTTTTCTAAATATATTCATGTCTTTGAATAACAAAAAGAAGTCTCTAGATGTAATAGGAGGATATTTTTAATCTTTTGTGAGAAGGGATTTGCAGAGCTGACTACTCAAGGTACAATACCTACTAGCAAAGTATATCAGGGAGAGCTTTATACATATAAATTTGTATAAAACCTTTGGGCTATCCACAAGCTTCCAGATACCAGTTAGATATTACAATCCATGTCATTAAAATTTAATATTATTGTGTTAAGAAGAAAACATTAACAATATCCATGTAAGTAAATCACTGACACAGTAATCTAGTATTTCAAGAAACCTTAACAGGGGTTTATTAAAGAATAAATAGATAAATGTATCTATTTACTTATATGGGTGTCATTTCAAAAAACCCGATTTAAATATAATTTCACAAGTCATGCAACTTCTTCAAAATAGCTGGAAGTTTTTTCATCTAAAATTGCTGTTGCCTACCTACTTCATATCAGGATAAATAGTTTATGGGAATCTAAACAAAATAAGGTGTTCCTTTACAAGGAGAATACAGCATCCAGTCTAATATGTTTTCTGCTATGTCTTTTTAAGCTATAGTAATTACATTCTGCATTAATTTCTGTCCTAATATCTTCATTTGTAACCTTTTTCCTTTTCTTAATCAGCTCAAAAATCATCAAAAAGAAGACACATTCTTGCTAGTAGTAATACCAAGCGTTTAATTGTACAGTGCTTTCTGTTTTCTATTATTACCTTTGCAATTATTACCTAATTAATTATTAACAAGTTAATGAGTTTTCCTATTGCTCATTACCATAGCATCTAACGCCTCTCAAACATTTAAGAATTCCTCTTCTTAGCAGCCTGTGAAGCAGGAAATATTGTCACCCCTATTTTAGAGATGGGAGACTGAGGCACAAAGGTTCTCATTCCTGTATTCACGTTTTATAATGATGGTAGCATTAAAAGGTAATGGGATTGCTTTTAAAGCAAAGTTATTCCAGTCATCATTGGCAAGAAGATTAAGAAACCTAACACAAAGAGATTTAAGTAAATTTAACAAGGTTACAGAGGAATCAAACTCTTAATTAAAACAGAGATGTTCTTGTCTCCTATTTCTCTGGACAGACTGCTAGACTTTCTACATTTATTTTTCATGTAAATCAGTTATGATGGGTTACAACAGCAACAGTACATGATATATGATATGATAATACAATATATTGCATTTTTCAGTGATTCTCTTCTGACATTTCTCTGGAAGCAGTATCATTAAAAATGAGTTTCAAGAGCTTAGAAAACCCTCCCGGTGAGTGAGCTCTAGCAAATGCACACAAACCCAGGGATATCTTAATTAAAGTCTTTCTGATGTTTAAAGATAAAACAGACATAACAATCCTTGCTCTTTTGGGTTCTTAAAATAACTCCTTTGAGGCCACCTTCTCTCTCCCTCTGCCATGTTCAAGCCTTGAATTACACATAAACACGCACAAAATATCCACCTCAAAAAACACTCTACAGAACGAGAGCATGACAATTACTTTGAAGTGCTAGCACCTTTGCTAGCCCCTGTCCTTGGAGCAGTTAGCAGTTCAATCTCTGATTCAGCCTTTGTCACTGCCTAACAGGTAAATGGCATTCCAATCTTAAACCCAAAGTACACACGTTTGAAGGACTTGTTCAGCATAGTTCAAATCTCTGGCAGAGAGCTCTTTACAGCACTATCAAAACCAAGAAATTAAGGGAACAATGAAAGCCTGCATTGCTGCAACAGATTGTATATAAAGAAATACAGGGTGGCAAGAAATAGGACCGTAAAGAACTCACACAGAAATACTCAGTGGGACTGCAGTTGCTGCCAGACATCTGTTGGGCATCCATAGCTCTCACTAAACTTGTGGAAGCTCTAAAGATACTCCATACCTCACAAGATCAAGCCTTATATTAACAACATCTCGTACTAAGCGTGCTTTTTGAGTACCTTCCAAAAGGGTGCAATAGCTGACAATACAAATCTCATTTACATTGTTTGTGTCTGCAAAGGCTATTGCAAGATTCCTCATGTCTCAGAGCAGGTACAAGTATAAAAGCAAGCCTCCTGCAGGGCTAGTCCAACTTTCTATCCTCACTGCTTGGAAAGCTACTACATGTTGTGTAGTTTTATATTGCTTCCAGGGATTTCCAGCGTTTATTCTAGAAGATACTGTGTATTTATTACCAATTTAATTTTTATTTTTGTTAAACCATGCAGATGTGTGACAGATTCCCACCAAATTACACGTGTGATTACCCTTGGCACCTCCTTTGAGGTGCAATATATTCTGTGCACTGTCTTCCTTTAATGCTTATGCTCACCTTGTCCATCTTTCCCCCATTTTCAATATGCCAATTTGGAGGCTTCAGCACCTTTTTAAAATATATAAATCCTTCTGCAGCTGACTTCCAAAGGGGAAGCAGTACTTGTAGTTCAAGATTAAACAGTATTCTTTTTAATTTATATTTGGCTCATATTTACATTGTAAATTTTTTATACTGAAGGTAAAAGTTACGTCATCAATCTGTCATTCATCACCCAAGTAATGTAGTCTCTTCACTTATGGAAAGAGGTGAGACACAGGTACACAAGGTAATTATTTTGGACACAGTGAACAATTCTGGAGACAAAGGAATGAGTATCTTTTATGTCACCAGCTTATAGGAAACTGCTTCTGATTTTAGATGTCAGTGTCTTAACGTTTTCAGAGTTATATTTAGCAGTTTATATTTTCACCTGCAGTCAAAAGCATGTGGGAAAAATAGATCCTTAAAGTAAAAAATACAAGCTATGAAATCTATCAAGTTTCAGACTCCATGTAGAGTGAGCACTTAGTGAGACTTGAACGAAAGGAGATTATCAGAACCCTTTGGAAGGGGAATATTGACACTGCTCAGAGCACAACACTGGAAAAGGCCAAAATGTTGATAAAATGGCAAAACTCTCAACTGGTCCTCTATGCAATGCTCATTTACCTAAGACTTGTCTAAGCTGATGGGTTTCACGGACAGACTCTATTAGACAGCCACAAGGTTCCCTGGAATGTGCCAATGCCCACTAAGGAATGCTTTGCTATCAAGACCAAAACCTTCTTTGAGGGAAATAAAGGCAAAAGTGACTCCAAAACAACCAGATGAGTTACAAGAAACAGCCCGAGGTAAGAAAAAAATGGACAGACTTGTTAGGTCCTGGGAAGTCTTAGCTAGCACTTTGTTCTGCCCAAAAATGATTGAGAAAGGGATAAAGACACTATAACCTCCATGCTATAGTAGCGGGCATTAATCCATTTTGCAAGATCATCTATGGCAACATTAGTAAACTCGGCCACTTTTCACTGTTTATTGCAAATAAAAACAGCTTTAGTCAAAACAGCCTCAAATAAATTGTCAAGTTGACCCATTCCAGAAAGGAAGGTTCCAGATCTCAGGTAGTTGAAAATCCTTAATACCCTGCAACAGCAGCTAAAAAGATACCTACAGTGTTATATGACTGCTACTTAACCCGTATTTTGTGTTGTAGAATACAGAACATTCCCCATTTCATATCTGCGATTGAGAGATTGCTGTTAGAATGAAGGAAGCCACCTTAAGAAAAAAACCAGGTGAAAAAAGAATGTTTGGCCATACTTTTTGCTTTGTTGTTCCACTACACACTATGTAGGGAGTATTGAGTTTCCCCCCATACTTCCTAATTTATTTTAAATTAATATGTTTTAGTGTTCTTGATACTGTGCTTTACGACTTTGAGCCTGTGTGCATTTCCGCCAAATTATCTTTGTCCTCTTTTGGAAAAATCTTTAGAAAAAAGCTGTGANCTATCATTAATGTGTAAGTCAGTCAGTCAGACCTTTTTAATAAGCAGTCGAAGAGCCACTGTCTTTAGCGCATGAAACTAACAAAAGCCTCATTAGTCAAATGAACAAAGAATAGTTTGAATATCAATGCATTATTTTAGAGGAAAGCCTCCTCCAAGAGAATCTCAATTCAATCCTTTTTTACTGGAGTTTCTGATGTCCAAATTTTAACGCTCTGGACCCTACCTATGAAAAACTGATGAGCAAAGAAAGCTGTTAAAAGACGACATCCATGGCATGTCATTTTTGCAATGTGCCACTGTATTCAACGATAATTCAAGAAGTCGAGAACAGGCCTTTCCTTTTTTTTTTTTTTTTTTAAAACTTGTCCGACACAACTTTTTTCTGCTGTGTCAGTGATCTGTCGCATAAATAACCTTGCATCAATTAGCAGGGTTATATAAAAGGCCTCTGAGCTGCAGAAGGGGGCATCAAAACTCTACAAAATTCAATAAAAATCTCCTGTTCATGTCACAAGCATAAAGGAAAATCTCTGTTTGGAATTCCTATAAGCAATTTGGAAAAAAGTCACAAACATTCTGTATAAAGATTTCACGAAACTAAATTCGGAGAAAACAGCAAGTCAGATCCTTAATCATGTATTAAAGGAAAGGAGAAAAATCTGAGCAATTATTTCAGAGAGATAGTGCACAATGTATTTTGTTTATACACTAGAAGGTATCATGTATCCTTTTTTTTCAAGAAATGCTTACAAAACACACTGGGAGTACTACGGAGTATGAACATACAGAAGGTTCCCACAGACAAACCTTTCGTTTCACCCCTCCCAGACTTACCGTGCAAACAGAGACACCTCAATGCTAATGCATTATTTTTTATTGCATAATTAAACAACCTAGATGGATCATAATTATAAAAATCTAGATGGAATCCATCTATTTGCATCCAGAGAAGTTTCAATAACTGATTCATAGATAATCTTGCAGCAAATCACAGACCTGCGGTACCTGCCATACCTGTCTATTAAAATCCCGCAGAACACAATCAGCATCTTTCTCTCGAAATGTAGGACTGTTCTCCAGACACTATTCTATCTCAAAACAGCACCTTGAACAACTTCATACTGAAAGTGATGACAAAAAACTGCAAATAGAGGTAAAATGTAAAGCTGGATAATAATTATAATTAAAAAGTTAAGACACTTGGAAGGAACGTGTAAGAACACTGCATTTATTTGTGCTGTTAGGCACTAAAATTTCAAGGGCTTTCAACCTCCAAAGTGTGTCTTTAAGACATATTAGCATAGGATGAAGAGTTTTTTCTTCATACTGTGACATGGAACAGCAAAGATTAGTAACAAATCTTGCAGGTACAGGACAAAATTAGACGAAACTTGTATCTGACTATTACAGCAAGTCCATGGCAAGATGCAGATACAGAGGAAAGAGCAAGGAAAAAAAGCCAGACTGATTCTAGGAGCAAATACTAAGAATGGGAAATTACACAGTCCTTGCTTTTGTTGAAGTAAAAGTGTTGACTGAGAACTTTCAGGCAAAACACATTGGAATTAAGGAATGCTTCTGATACAGAATTGCAGAAAAGCCTGCCCTATAAAGGTCAAGAAAATATAGCACTAGAGGTGGCTAGAGAACTGCCTTAGCTATCTGATACAAAGGTTACTTGTGGGGATGTAGGGAGTTGATAAGTGGAATGATGCCATGAGCATTGAGCATTAGAATTTACACTATTGGGTTTTTTGTCAGGTTTCGGGGGTTTTTTTTCCTCCTTTCTGTACTGATGACCTGCCAGCAGAAATGTGAAGAAAGGTGAGACAGTTTTTGCTGACACAAAAATGAGGTGGGGGGAGTCAGTCAATACAAAAGTGAAGAATGATATAGGTCAGAAAGTCTTCGGACAAACTAGGAGTTGAATGGATAAAAGTGAGTTTCAAAAATCATAAAATAATGAAGCAAGGGATGAGAAACATGAGATCAAAATTAATCTCCTTTGCAAAGAATCCAATAGGAATATGACAAAATACAATGTACCAGCTTTTATAGCATTATGTGTGTTATTGGTCATATTGTAGTGATTCACCATGG